>JAQQZU010000021.1:1597822-1617745 GCA_030068025.1 Parauchenoglanis punctatus
CCACACAGAAAGGCACCCTGGGTGACCCGGGGATCGAACCCAGGACCTTCTTGCTGTGAGGTGACAGTGCTAACCACAGCACCACCGTGCCGCCCTAAATCACTTAAATGAAATGTTAAATTAAAGCGCTTATTTACGTTAGCTGTGTTGCGTTAGTTACCTCCAGTGCAAATCTAAAGACACATATACTGAACACTGAGAATGTCTTCTGTGCTGATCAACTACATTTGGGACAAATTATCCCTCTGGTCTAAATCCTTCACTGTGTCTGGTTTTGTCCAGAACTTATATAAACACTATAGATGTTATGTGAACGTGGGGGACGTAGCTGTGTTTGTTGCCGACTTTGCAGAAGTTCAGGTGTGAGTCAGCAGCACCGGGGGCAGTCATCCATAGTCATCATAGTCGTTGAACTTACTTGAGCAAAGGGTTCAGGAGCTGCTATAAAACATTCTCTGTGTTTCCATACTTTTATTTCCACAGGTCCAGAGAAAGAGAGAGAGAGAGAGAGAGAGAGAGAGAGAGAGAGAGAGAGACTAAAACGGTTTGTGTGTGTATGCGCATGTGTGAATGAGGGGGTGTGTTATTGTTGTTGCCCTCCACTGAGCCAGAGACACACAGACAGCTGATGGTAAAACATCAACTCCAAGCAGAGGAAAGCAGAAAAAAAGAAAACCGACAGAAAGGAAAAAAGAGAACAACTTGCAACAGAACTCAGGTATGAAATTTTTAACCTAACCTCCCTTCACTTTTATGCTAACATTCCTTTATTTACCCCTCTCTTACCCTAATATCCCTTCATTTACCCCACTTTTACACTTATATCTGATTGTTTACCCCACTTTTACCATAACATCTCTTTATTTGCCCCACTTTTTACCATAACATCCCTTTATTTACCACACTTTTACCCTAATTTCCCTTTATTTACCCAACATATCCAGTAATGCCCCATTTTTTACCCCACTTTTACCCCAATGTTCCTTTAATTACTCCAATTTTACCTTCACATGGCCAGCAATTTAACATATTCTTATTGGTTATTATCTTAATGTAATCTTATTGGACAATTAGCACATCCTCATTTTACAGTTGCGTAATGTAGCCTAGAGGCAGTGTCTTACCACTAACACTCTTCTTCAAGGTAACACATCACGTCCTGCTTGACTTCCTTCCACTTGGTGAAATGGTCATGCTCTCATCATTCGTCTTTGCCTACTGGGCAAGTTTTCTGGTTGCCTTTGGGTGGTGCAGAGAAGGGGTGTGTCTTCAGGATGGACGTCACAAATCCATGCCCAGTCCAGAGCCCAATCTTAAAGAATGCTCATTGTACATGGAGAGTGAGTCAATTCTTTCATATAGATCAACATACTGGAAGTTTTTTAAGCTAGCAATGACATGTAAGTGTTCATTTTATTTCACAGCTGGTTTGTATAAAATGTTAATGACTATATTTTTCTCAGATGCTTGCTGTTCAGAACAGGACATTGAGGACCTTACTGCTTATACTGCTGGTGTACTGCGGGACAGGTGCGGCTCTCTCAGCCTGATGTAAGTGTAACTGCTCTGCTGAGATCCAGCAGCCTAATAATACCCAGATGATTGGGGAAGGTGCCTGTAGATGGGCTATAGTAATTGTAATGCTCTGTCTCTCTCTCTCTCTTTCTAGGTGTGAGGAGTTTCTGAAGAGAGTTGTCTGTTTTTACCGCTGCTCTCCGGATGCCACATATTGGCCACACCCTCAGCAAGGCTCCACCCTCAGGGCAGTGCCTCTGTGCTACAGCTTCTGCAGAGACTGGTGAGGCCACACCCACCTCATTAGCATAACATATCGAAAACTGAAATGATAGTTTACTAATCAAAAGGTTCAAAATCCCGACACTGTCATGCTGCCCCTGCTGGGCAACTCAACTACTCAGTTGTATAAGTGGAAAATGTAATGTTCGTTCACTTCTCTAAGTCACTCTGGACAAGTATGTCAATTGTATAATTTGTATTACTATGTATTATTTATTATTATCCTTACAGTAATGACTTAAGCAGCAGATTTTTGCCTTTTAGCTACTAACGTGAGCGTCTGTGTTGCCCTGTCTCTGTGTCAGGTATGAAGTTTGTAAATCTGACCTTACGTGTGCTCGAGACTGGACCAGAGACCCCAGAGGACTAAACTGCACCGGCAGCTGCATACCCTATCAACAGGTACCCAACACTCACCTGTTCATCTCTGACTAAACGCTGTTGTATGAAATCATACTGCATTCAGATGGATGGGGATGAACAGGGGAGGGTGGGATAAGGGGTTATAGCAGTTTTTTTTCATTCTGAGTGCGTAGTTTGACGTGTGACCAGTTTACTACTAACTGTGGGGAGTAAGAAAAATCATCAGAATTTGCCAGATTATATGGGACAGAAATATTGGCACCCTTCATTGAAATGAGCAACATTGACCTAAAAGATGTATATACACAGATTCATGTGTATGTGATAGCTTCATGTTTTGTCTATCACTATTACATCACAAATGATTAATTTGTGATATACAATTTGTGTTGTATCCCAAACTTTCTGAACTACAGTGAACGTTTTCTACATTTGAATGGAGGGACTAATTGGATGAATGGGTGGATGGATTGGGTAATAGATGGATGGATGTTCAGATTACAAAATGTACTCCTATTCCAAAGTTTACATAATCATTATCCTTTCACACACACACACACACACACACACACACACACACACACACACACCCAAGGGTTTGATGTGCATTACAGAAATAGACAGTGTAGGCACAGTGACAAATGTACACTGACAGCCAGATGTGCACACATGCATGCACATGCACACACACACACACACACACACACACACACACACACACACACACACAGCTCTGTCTTCAAAGAAAAAAAACCCTGTCAAATCAGTTTTTGTGCGTTCAACATAATATTAAAATCCCAGAGGGAGCTGATGACGATCTTATTGCATTAGTGTCCTGAAAGTGTAATATCAGTTTATTAGGCACACACTTCTCTCTGTTTGCCTGGCAACATGAAATTTCTCCCAGTGTGGAGCATGAGATACAATCTTCAGCCTGCAAAATGGAAAACAATCAAAGCTGCACTTCCTCATGAAGATGATCATGATCCCTAAATTCACCATTACAGTCAAACTGCTTCATCATCCTCCATTTCACTAATATCTCCCTTAAGCAAACCTTTAGCCTTACAATGCTATATACTCCATGAGACTATAGACCTTTACACTCTGTTCTGTGATGGCTTGTGTGTGTGTGTGTGTGTGTGTAATTACTGTAGATTGGTTGTTTATATTTAACATTAACTCATTGTTCTTCTCTAAACTCAATTATTACTCAATTACTTAATTATCTTTTTAAAATCTTTAATATCTTTAACATCCCATGTCTAACGTTTATATACATATGAGAATACATACATATGAGAATTCTGTCACACTTGTCTTTTTTGTGCTTTTGTTTTTAAGAGCTAATTAATAGTTCTGTTAATCTGACCATTATCCCCTGTGTTTGAGATTTTTTTTTTTGTGTTTGACAAAGTTTTCTCCTATTAAACTCCATTGTAACTATACTTGCAATCTCAGTGTCCCCCTGTGACATCAGCGTGGCACACAGTCCAGAACTTCACACAGAACCTTTTATAAAAATAACATTAACCAGCAAATTAGCAACAGAGGCTTCAACACCTCACAATTTTTCAATATAAACATATTTAATTTATTTCAGAGTGGATGCGGTTCCTTTTATTGTTTATATTAATATGTAGTTGAAGTATATGCTCATCTATTTACAGTATGTGGTGTCACTGCAGTGCACAGCGTCGCTCCCTGATGAACACTAAGCCAAACAGCCAGAGCTCAGGACTTGACTTGACTCAGTGCTACTTAGAACCTAAATGTCTAACATGGAGAATTAAACTTATTCCCAATAGTTTGTATAACAAGGTTTTAATAAACTGTTTTTGGCATGTTATGACAACTGATAATGCAATTATTTTCACATAACAGATATATAGTTATGTCTCATAAAAAGGATTTATGAATAAAGACTTAATAGCTTAATTAGCCCCTCACATGTTCCTTAAAATAATGTCTTTGAAAGACTGTATTTTTTATTTTCCATTTTTTTTGCACTGCTTGATGTGTGTGTTTGCGTGTGTGTGTGTGTGTGTGTGTGTGTGTGTGTGTGTGTGTGTGTGTGTGCACATGTGTGTGTGTGTTCATGTATGATATGTGCAGATGTACCAGCATGGCCGAGACCTCTGTGAGAGCCTCTGGGGTGACGCCTTCATGACAGTGGAGGATGAAGCCATGGAGGTCAAAGGTCATGTTTGTGGATGTTTGAACCTCAACGCCTCAGACCAGGAGGTCATGGCAGCTTTGAGAATGCAGAAGGATGATCCGGACGAGCTGGACACCACCAAACACCATGGAAACACCCTGTGTCCTCACGCTGCAGCCACAGCACCCCAGAGGAACCACGACAAGTCGGTGTTACACAAACGCTCTGCTTCCCCCGTCCACGACTCCGATGGCAGCGGCAGCGGCTTCTAGGGCCCAATTCTAGAATGTTCAAAATCATGACACATGGCTGAGCTTTGGCAGCACATAATATCCTAAATCAGAATAATAACTCGTTCTAGAATGTCTAGCTTCTAGAACAGTTGCTTGTTACTTAACATGTGATTTACTAAAACATGTGTTTTAGGTCACGTCTCCAGTTTCCTTCAAAAATCACTCACTTGGTAGCTTCATCATAAGACCACTGCATATACAGTCAGGTGCCAGTGTCTGAATCCATTACCAAGCATTTTGTTTAAAAGGTAATTCATGTTATTCTTGGTCTCTTAATGACTAACACATCATACCTACTGTGCTAGCAGTCCACTTCCTGTCTACATTCCTCTGCATTCTGAAGCATCAGTCACACCTAAAGGCAGAGCATCAAGGAACTTCACATCTTCTCACCATCTACATCAACTTATATCAGTACTTATACTATACCTCTAAAAGTATGTGCACCCTTGACCATCACACCCATATGTGTTTTTTCCCCAAACTGTTGCCACAAAGTTGGAAGCACACAATTGTATAGAATGTCTTATTGTATAGAATTGTATAGCATAGTTTAACATTAAGATTTCCCTTCACTGGAACTAAGAGGCCCAAACCTGTTCCAGCATGACAATGCCCCTGTACACAAAGCAGCTCCATGAAGACATGGTGTTCAGGTTAAGGATGGAGTGGAAGAAATGGAGTGTCCTGCACAGAGTCCCGACCTCAACCCCAATGAACACCTTGGGGATGACCTGGAACTGGAGCCTCCTCGACATCCCAACATCAACGCCTGACCTCACTAATGCTCCTGTAGCTGAATGAACACAAATCCCCACAGCCGCGCTCCAACATCTACTGGGAAGCGGAACAGAAGAATGGAGAGCATTATAACAGCAAAGAGGAATAAACCTGGAATGTGATGTTCAACAAGAACATATGGATATGATGGTCAAGGGTGCACATACGTTTGGCTATATAGTGTATTTAAATTACACACAAGAACAATTCACATATATACATACATATACGATAGGTTTAATTCTGTTGTGTATCATGATAAACAGTTTCTTGGTTCTCAAGACCTAGTTTTGAAGGTTGGCAGCTTTAGATGATAGAAACTAGCAAAGACACAGCCAGATGTTCCTGAAACACAACTAGGATATAATGTTCTTAAGACAAGATTGTTTGTGTATCTTTTCCAGTGAACCTTTCATCATTCTGTTGTCTCGATGAAGATGCCAAAACCAGCCCCATGACCAAATTAAACAGATTAAATACAGTTTCACTCAGCATTCAGTTGCAAATAGGATAAAAATGTAGACAATGTCTTTTATTATTTTAGTATAACTAGTGTAAGATTTCTACTTAACATGATGCTAATTGCCACACTGATGTCACTGCTGAAGTAATTGTTCTGACAGAAAGCATGACCTCAAAATCCATCTTGATTTACCTGTAATTTTGTTATTAAAATAGTTAATATGAACTTTATACTGCATAGCTGTACCTGGAGAAAATGATGAACATCTAGTTTAGACTTGCGATGTGACGTTCACATTTATATATTAACTTCAGTTGTGGCATTCTGACATTAGGTGGCGGTGTTGGATTACATTTTTTGTTTAACATGGTCTTACGGTCTTCTCAGGCCACACACACACACACACACACACACACGGTTTGAGCACACTAGCATTATCCATGATGCTAAACTAGATGCTAATTGCCTTGTAGCTACAATGTAAAAACAATGAAGGAATTTTCAAACATCAAACATGCCTTGGTTTATAAGCTACATTTGGCGTAGGAAGTACACTGAGATATTTCTTTAGCTGAATGGCTCCTTTAAACCATTTAAGGGCACTTAAGCCTTTCCTCCATCTTAAGGAGCCGACATTAAAGCTTTGTACAAAATTTGCCTTATCTTTTCTTTCCATTGCGCTCACCCTTGATGGTGGCCAAGGCCGATTTAGGTCCATTATATTCAGATTAACTATATGAAAATGGAAATGAACAGACACAGACATATTTAAACTATACATACATTGGCAAAATATCTTCAATTTCATGTAACTCTTTAAGATCTACGGCCTATGATGTCACCAGATTATTGCAGATTGTTTTTGGAATATCACTACCCCGAAAACTGTGACTTGTTACTTGGCGCAGAGGATTATGGGAAAAGTGAGCCAGCCCCTTTAACAGCTGCTGTTGGCTTTGACCTTTATGTTTGTGTCTGCATTAATGCGTACTCTGTTTTAGGTTACATATTAGGCAGCAGGAATGGGAGCTCCACTGTGCTCTCCAGTCCTTGTAACATGACTGCCTGGGCTAAAAAGCAGTAGCTAACATACTGTAAAAATATACCGCAAATTACTTAGCTAGCAAAATGTTTATGATCGTGTAACACACTGAATTTGTGCCCTGAACAAAAAATTAGCAAGTCGATGGTCAATGTTTCAGCTATACAGTAAACTGTATCATGTGTAAAAGATATTATTCCAAACTCACTAGCATCATTATTTTCTCTAGATATGTTTACCCTCATGGTGACTGTGTATATTAATTAAACTGGAAGTCATATGATGGCATTTCGCTACACTTTATTGTGTTTGGTTTCTTCAGAAGGTTTTTAGGGGGTTTCTGGTAAAGAGTTATACATTTCACAGCTGCGGTGTTGGGGGAGTTCTGCACTTTGAGATGTGACCTATTTATGGCCTTAGTGTTGGCCTCGGAGGGGTTTCCTCAAACCTGACTGTGTCTTTATCATACCACAGTGATGCATGTCACATCTAAACAGAACTAGATATATAAAATTAGAAATCCATCAAAGGCAGTAAGGAGTGTATCTGTCTTCTTTCTCTAGTTAACACCTTCTTGTCCACTACAAACATTACTGGATATGAAATCTGCTCATCTCAGACCCCAGAGTCATTGACTTGTCCAGCCTGAATATATTAACCTCGCTGTGTATCACTTGTGTTGTCTTCTGGACATAGACAGCTGTACCTAGAAAAGAACAGAAGAAAAGAAAAGCAAGGATCATGGAATAATAAGCCTTGTGTAATGTCTGTTAAGCTCCCAGAGTTCATTAGTCTTTTTGTGTGCTAATGTGTGTTTCAGATCTGAGAGTGGGCGGAATATTCATGAGGTTAAGAGAGAAGGTGGGATGGAAGGACAAGGGTAGGATTTAGAGAGTGAGGTGGAGGTGGGATGGAGAAAGTATGAGGTAAATGGAGATAGAGAGCGCGAGAGAGAGGTGGGATGAAAGTATGACGAAGGAGAGTGGAGAGATAATGTCAGTTGGTCTGAATGTGAGTGGGGAGACCGAGCCCACCATCACCTTCTGTCGTCAGCAACTGCATCATAGAAGATCCCTCAGTATATGTGTTTGTGAGCGTGTGTGTGGGTATGTGTGTAGGCTTGATGCTTCAAAACCCACCTTCTGACGTCTGTCATCCCCTAAACCATATCAAATAACCTCTGCAACCTCTACAGGAAAGAGCTTAATGATGTAAAAGAGGCCTGATGCAACCCAAACAGGAAGCGGTAACTTCAGCTGCTTCCTCTAGACAGGAAGTGTTGTCAACTGCACATACTCAGCTGTTGCACATCTATGTCTTATTTTATTAAGTCTTATTTTATAGCAATTATGCCACAGTGCTGTTGAGTTCTGGGCTTTGATTGGTCAGAAGGTGTTGATTAATTTTCTAGAACAGCAGCTCTGAGTGTAGTGCAGGTTTATATTAATGCGCTCGTTCTAATACGTTATTGTTAACAGCTCATTTACAATGACATGTGTGGCATGTGCTCTATATAAACGTGTTAAAAAGCATATAATCATTGATGTGATGAAGTTTTCTGAAGGACATGTTGAACATTTATGAAAGGAGTCTCTAGGTTCAGAGCAGTTGTTGAAGTTCGTCTAGTTGGAACCTCTTGTAAGAGGGAAGCAGTTGCAGTGTTCAAGATTGAAGTTGTTTTTCCAAGTCTGTCTGTATGTCTGTGTGTGAATGTGTGTATGAAAAGTTACACAGGCAGTAATGTGAAGCAAAACATCCCCAAGAAAACTGTATGTGTGTGTGTGTGTGTGAATGTTTGTGTGTGTGTGTACGTGTTTGTGTAGTTCAACAGGCAGTAGTGTGAAGTGCAAGAGACCCACAAAAAACAAGCTGAAGTGGGAGTGTGTGCTAATTTTCCAAAGGAAAATAAAAAAAACCCTTAAAACAGCACTGCCGTGGATGGAAACTGGAGCAACACTGCAGATCTGTGGCCAAGTTCATGCTGCCTGTTTGAAGTGGTTTCCTTTGCCAGGCGATGACAAAAAAAAAAAGAAAAATCCCCTCAGCCAGGCTGTTACAGGTCAAAGGTCAGGTGGACAGCATGTGGGCTGCTCTACAGCTAAATCTGTTTGGAAAATCCCTGCTGACCGCTCCTAATGAGCTGCTGGGCACGGAAAAGCAACGCTGGGGTGTGGAATTACTGCTCACAAGTCTGACACTAGCATACTACTAAATTGTGAGATGTTAATTGTGAACCCAAACCAAATAATTATCCACTTAAACAGCTCTAATCCTCAGGCTTTTATAGTTATTGTGATGTTTATTATCTCCATTTACACAGTGGTTCATGAGGTCACTTCATTTTGCTCAGCTTTTTTTCACTAAACAGACTGTTCTGGAAAGTAGCTAAATTTAAACATTTTTACAATTACCGATATTTATAGCTTGGAAAAAAATGCTGTTTTGGACAAGTGCAGAATTAGATTTCCTGAAAAAAGCCCCGTTGACCTCTGTGGAAAGATCTGCTAATGCCTCACAGATTCACTACAAAAACGCCAAATAAATAGGAAATAAAATTAGCTAAATAAAAGCCGCCCTTCAGCTTCACGAACATAAACACATTGAGTTTCAGAGATTCACAAGTCCTGCAGTTTATTTTATATAGAATGATTTTTTTAAATTATTTTTTATTAAATACTTACTCGATTTGTATTTGTTCTTGAAATCAAGGCTCGAATGCTCTGGAATGAAGTGATTATGGTATGTAGTGAAATAGGATCCTTAACATTATTAGCTGGCGTGTAAACAATATGATATGATATGATATGATATGATATGATATGATATGATAGCTATTTGTAAGGTTAAGGTTTGATTTTTGAGAATGTGACATGATATGAAACAATTTAGATTTTCTTAAAATTGTAATATTTTAAGGCACCATTGAATCTGTTATGATGAAGAAGAAGCCTTTATTTATAACATAAATATTACAGTACAGTTTTTTCCCCACATATCCCAGTTTGTTAGGAAGTCAGGGTCAGAGCACAGGGTCAGCCATGACTGGAGCAGAGAGGGTTAAGGGCCTTGCTCGAGGGCCCAGTAGTGGCAGCTTGGCCGTGCTGGGACATGAACCTCCAACATTCTGATCAGTAACCGGAACCTGGAACCTGGGACTGTCGTGCAGATAACTGAAGCTGATTAGTGACCAACATTACTCAGAATCAGTTTTCTGATAATGTAGAAATGGACTCATTTAAAAGTATCAGAATTACATTTTGCTGTTTTATTAAATTATTTACACATTAATTTTCTTATACACTTGCTTTTTTTATAATAACAGATTTATCATGGTTGCCTTTTAATCATTGAATCTTTACATCCCTAACTGTTAGTAATTGACATGATGCCCTGTAGGTTACTATCAGCTTCTACTAACTGCTAGTGGATATAGTTTAGATTGGTCAGAAGATGTTGATTAGGTTTTGACCTCAGCAGTTGTGGCAGTATTGCAGGAGCAGCTGCACACAGAAGCTGAGTGGCTTTAGCAGCAGAGTGACAGTAAGGTCGGGAGGGTGGGGTAGGTGCAGAGTTGGACAGGGCACATCAGCGATGTTAAACGCACGTGGAGGGAAATGACGGGACGCTCTGGAATGTCAGAAACGAAGCGCGGGCGCGTGGGTGTAACGTGCCGGGAGGGGCGTGCGCGCGCTACAAAAGCAGAACAAGGGGATCATCCGCCTTTCAAAAAGACGCGTCAGCTTTCAAACACGCACCAAAATCCCCACAGCGAGCATCCAAGTGTCCCACTGCAAATACCACCAAGCCCTGGAGAGCCCATGGTGCCCATGCCCCATAAAAAAAAAAACCTTCACCTGACGTCACGTGACCTATTTTGCACGCAGTTTACAGTAGGTTTATTGGTGTATTTGTTTTGTTCGTTTTTGTTTGAATGATCTGATGACCTTATGTTCTGGTTTGAATAAATCTTCTAAACCTGTCTTCTGCGTGCTACTTTATGTTAATTTTGTAATTTTACTCATTCTTTAGGTAGGACGAAAATATAGGCTATATTTATTTTCAAATGTAGTGCACAAGAAGGGGGTAAATAGATTATCTGAGTATAATATAATATAATATAATATAATAGTGCAATAG
Source organism: Parauchenoglanis punctatus (assembly GCA_030068025.1). Taxonomy (NCBI): domain Eukaryota; kingdom Metazoa; phylum Chordata; class Actinopteri; order Siluriformes; family Auchenoglanididae; genus Parauchenoglanis; species Parauchenoglanis punctatus. The sequence goes on from JAQQZU010000021.1 coordinate 1,608,856, forward strand.
ATTATCATTTCACTGTCTATCAGAGAAAGTTTGAGGAAATGAAGAGAGATTGTGGTCTTTTGAGTCCTGAGGTTAATAATAATAATGACTCACACTGAATTAACAGGCAACTACATAAGTAGTATAATATGATATAAGGTATAGTTGACATGACTCCACATTTTACATTTTATCAGATGTCATTTAAAAAAATGTAATTTTCATTTCCTTTTTTTTTTTTTTTTTAATATTTTTGGTTTATGCTAATGTCTACACGTCTGTTTTAGCATAAATATTTTTATATCAATTAGGTGACATTTGATCTGTTTTTATATTTTATATGACATTGATGAAATGTGGCATTCAGAAGTCACCAAATGTCACAGATTGAAGGTGAATGAAGCCTGATAAGATCATGATGGCAGGACCCAAGTGGGAACTCCAGCATGCATCATGTTCAGATAAAAGATACTAAACTGTACTTCTGTACTTCTCCATGTCACTTGGGTGGTACCCTTATTTTCAGCACATTTAATATGTATCTTTCACTTGGAAATGTAGATAAGGAAATGTAGATAAGGTACATAATTGGACATAATTAAACTGTACTTTTTTCCATGTCACTGGGCTGGTAGGCCTACCTCTATCTTTACACTGTATCTTTGTAGATAAAGAGCATAAGGTACTTAACCAGATGCCTTTATGCTTTCAGGAAAAAAGGAGTGACAAACTGTAGTTTTCTATGTCACTCAGATTGTGTTATCTTTTGTCCAGAGCAGTTAATGTGTAGCTTTCATCTGGAACAGAGGATGTAGTGCACAAGGTACATAACTGGATCTTTACATTCTCAGAAACAGCGTACTAATCTGTACTTTTCCATGTTACTGAAGGTGGTACCCTCAATCAAGGGTACATCTTTAGTGTGTATCTTACCTGGAAAAGGTCTATGTAGTGTACCTTACTTTAAGTGCTAAAGGTGAATGAGTGGTCTTTAAGCTCCAAACATTTTAAAGGTGTATTGCATTCACATCACCATGTAATAAATAAATATTAAATGTACAAAATGTGTGTATGCATGAGTGTACCACTACAGTGACAAGTACAGTGTAGTACCTTTTTTCTAAGGGTGTTGTGTTTTTATGTATTTGAGCTGTTTTTGTGGTATTTGAATAAAAGGTGTAAACAGGTAAGCTGATTCCGTTTTCAAACTTCCCCAGTGAGTGAATATTTATATTTAAAAACCCACTGAGGTCGTGTTTTGGTGGAAAATGGCTCGTATTCGGCGTTTTCCAGCCCCCTACACTGATCTGATCCTCGCCTGTATACTTATTGGAGAGAAATGAAACCAAACAGCATGTGGGCGGCGGATTTTCGCGCAAACACTTCCCAGCTGTGACGTATGAAGCACTAAAAATGCCCATATTTGGACACGCTGGTTTACGTAGATAGGAAAGACCTTAACGCCCAAACTCTGGCTCGATCAATAACGGGGCGAGTCTGAGATTTAGAAACAAAACAACAGCATGAAATGCGGAAAAACCCCGCTGTGTTGGTCATGGAAATGTATCTGAACCGGTCGGATGTTAAAAACAGAAACGGTAAACAGAATGCTAATCAGTTACATAATAACCGGAAGTTCATGTCATCTAGGTCAAGGTTCATAAATGATAGGCCTATAGACATCAAAGTGAAAAATAAGACCACCAAGAGGAACAAGAGAGGTATATTTCAATGTGTTTTTTTACTTAAATAAACAACAAATAAAAAAGAACATTGTAAACATGACACATCGTTAACATTGTTAAGTCAGGATCAACCTGACCAAAAGAAAAAACATAACCAAAACAAAATAACTTACACATTTAGAAATGACAGTATCAGAGTATCATATGACGTCATAGGCTACTAAACATACAAATAATCTCCCTTTGATCATAACATTAAAAAACAACGTTATTGGCATGAAGTAGGCTTTACTGGCCTGCTCAGTCTTTGCAGCCTACTTGGCTCATTGTACAGTTCATGTGTTTCTCAGTCGCCTCAGAGTGCGGACTTCATGGCGATCTAGTGATGGTGTCCGGCAACCGCAAACGGAAGTACCGTTTTGTTTCTGCGCGTCTTGACGCCCTGCAGAACGTCATAACGTCCATTCAGTTGCGTTCAGACCTCTCGGACTTGAATGAATGCCTATTGACAATCTTTCCAGTGTTTTGAGTGTTAGTGAATAAAGATGTGTGTATGTGGGTGTGTGTGCTTTTCTTGTTTCAGAAAGCCTCCATCTTGCTGGTCAGCATGAGCTGACAGCCGCTGCTGACGTGCCGCAGGACCTTCTGCTTGAGCTGCGCCACTTGCTCGCGCAGGAGCGACGCGGTGCTCGACAGCCCCGCGTTGTCCGACTTGAGCACCTTGACGCGGTCCTCGAGACGCGCGATGCGCTCCAGCTTGCGCCGGCGGCATTTGGTGGCAGCGAGTCGGTTCCTCAGGCGCTTGCGCTCCGCCTTGATGCGCTCCTGGCTCTCCATGTCGATGGGAGAGACGGGCGGCGAGCCGTCGCTGCTGTGCATGTCCGGCACCGTTTGCGGTTCCTCTTTGAGAGCCACGAAGCGCTGCGCGGGATGGACGCCCCCAGCCAAAGGGCTCTGGTATGCGTGCGTGGGCGCGTCCGCGTGCGCGTGCGCCGGAGGCAGGTAGCTGATGGTGGCTGAAGGATAGCTCGAGGTGGCTGTAGTGGAAGAGACGAGGCTCGGGCAGTAGGGGTTGAGCGTGGTGTAGACCGGAGCTTCTGGCTGCAGGGCGGAGCCGAACGCGGAGGGAGCTGCCACCGAGCACGTCGTCACCCCGCCCGCGCCGATCGACACGTTGGGTGGGGGCTGGTTCAGCTTGTGCAGCTCGTCCAGCGCCTTTACGAAGCCCTCCGCGAAGCCCTCCTGCTCGTCTGTGATGGAGCGGTGGCCGTATAGATGATACTGACCCGGCGGCGTGGGGCTGGTCAGCACTCCGTTGCTGTTCTGGATGATCAGCCTCTCCAGCTCCGGAGCCGCCAGCTTGAGAGAGCCGACGTCCGCCTGAGACGCGTGGTACACCGCGTCAGACTTGAGGCTGCGGTAGGGCTCGTTCAGGCTGCTCAGGCTCATAGGCTGCTGCTGCTTCTGGAGCTTGTAGTCGTGCAGCGCGGCGTCCGTGTGGCCGTAACCCAACAGAAAAGAGTCGTCATGGTAAAAAGGCTGCTCCATTTTTGTGGACATAAGAGGCGTGATGAGGATTTGAGGCTTTGGGGCTTACCTTTACCTGAGTCAGTCAGGTGTGCGCTTAAATCAGAGCGGTAGTGTCGCTAAATCAAATTAATACTAATATCAATAACAATAATAAAAGCTCCGCTCCTTCTTTTCACTGTCCAGTCTGAGTCCAATCTGAAATGTCCCGTTACAGAAAGCAGCAAGTTACCTCTTCAAAGAAAAAGAGTCCAGATCTTCCCCGAATCCGTTAAAAATCTGTGCAAACACAAATGCAAAATAAAGTCAGCGCGCAAAAACTCTCTCTAGTTCTCTTTCTCTTCTCTGTATTATTACAGCAGAACCACAGAGAGTGCGTTCATATGAATTGGTTTCCCGGCCGCCACATTCGCTTTTATGCTGACAGCCAGTGGCTCGTTGTGGCTGATTGGTTGGCACTCTTGCACTGACAACAAAACACGCCCGCTTTAATGACGCGTCGCGACGTCATTGCCAGGAACTGCTGGGACTGTAAACAAGCCCCTGGGCGAAAAAGAGGCGAGAACTTGCGCAGCATAAATAATGCAAATAGCCTAATACATACATAAAAATGGCACAACGGTGCACACGAGACATTTTAAGCTTACTATTTAAAGCAGGGGAATTAATAATTTAGCGTCATGCAAGTCAGACACATTCTCTGCACCAGACTCACTGGTTAAATGAAATACACAATCAGCAGGGAGAGTGATTTCTGTGCACCTAGAAGTGTTTTAAAAGAGTTCAAACGCCAGACAGCAAAATAAATGAATAAAATAAGTCCTACATATATTCTGGGAATAAAAAGGATAACCAGAATCATCTACTATTTAACCCTCAGACACTGTGGCATTTGGACAACCAGCAGGCCAGTCCAGATTAAATAAATGCGTGGCTTTTTTTTTTCCTTAAATGTGCCAGATCAGCACTGGGGTAAGTTGGTGAAATTGCACAATAAACTGGTTATACCTGAGTGCGCGTGCTGTAAAACCGCGTTCTTATGGCCACTTTCAGCAACGAGTTCCTGCCGGAAGTCTGTACATTCCATATATGGGTATGATGACGCACTAGTTCCTGTTCGTGGGAAAAGCGGGAAGCCCAGCCCACTTCCACCTCTGAACACAGAGAGGCACTCACTGCCATTTATTCACTCAGAATAGATCTGCTTCACATTCCTTCAGCTGTACAGCAATGAAACAGAGATCTAGATTTGTATGTATGTAATTACATTTATGAACTAATAATAATAATAATAACAACAACAACAAAAACAATAATAATAATAATAATTATAAATTATAAGACGAAGAAGAAGAAGGAGAAGAAGAAGAATATAATTACTTTTATCATAATAATTTTATTACTACATAGCCTATTACTGATAATAATAATGATAAAGACAATTACCATAACAACTACAATTGTAATAATATAAAAATATCAAGTTGCAACAAAATAATTGTAATGAAAATAATATTTTACATGTTATGTATGTATCAAACATACATAGCCTATATACATTTATACATTTTAACTATTAGTAAAATAAATAATATAAAACAAAAAATATATATAACAATTATTCATTGCAATCCCAGAATCTTAATCATTAAGAAATATTGTACTGTACTTTTACTCTAATGGGACAGTGGACATCAGTATATACCTCTCAGAGTATCTCCTTTCTCCTCCATGAGCAGAGTAACAATAGTGCCGGTCTGGAGTTTATGGTAGTCTGCTTCAGTCTCAGCATAATGTCATGTGTTTGGTTTTAAAAACAGCGCCTGAGTCATCTGGCACCAGTAGCCGGGTTTTTCAGGGCTGGGATGAGGGGTGATTTATCTTTTCAGGTCTGGTCTGTCAGCCACATTTTGCAGCTGGGACATTTATTTCTTGGAGGCACGTGCAAAAAAAAGTAAGAAAGTTAAAGAGGTCCAGTGAGGCAACATACCTGGGAGGCAACATGTGTTTACTTGCCTGCTGTGTTCAGCTGTGTGTGTGTGTGTATGCGTGTGTGTGTATGGGTGGGTGTGAACGCCTGCATGTGGTTCCCTGAAATAGGCCACCGAGCTTTCTCAGCCTCAACATGTACAAATAATATCAGGGATTAGTGGTTAGAATTCTCAGAGATGATTTAGAGCAGTAGGGTGATGAGCAGAATGAAGGATCTGTACTAATGACCAGAAGGTTATGAGTTCAGCTCCTATGACTGAACTACCCTTCCACCACTCAGCTCTATGATTGTATTTATAGACATATGTACATAGAGCACTAGGTAGGGGACAGAGTGCACACTACTGAAATCACTTAAAAATATTTTTCTTGAAAATACACAACTTAATCGAGGCCTTCTGCCGAAAAACCTCTGATTGTTGTTAATGTAAGGCATGAAGGTCTAACAATCTAAATAAAAAAGTTTAATCAAAGATCAATCACAACAATGCTTTACTAAAACTTTACTCCGCTACACTGTGTTATTCCATGCTATACTATAATACACTTATGCTATACTTTACTATACTATGCTGCACTATGCTGTACTATAATATATCATGCCATGCTATACTATGCTTTTATTCTATACTGTACTATACCATACTATGTGATACTGTACTATATGAGATTAAAGTTAAGTGTAGATTTAAGTTTAGTATAGTGTTAATTAGCTGCAATAATATTTGTCAATGGAAGGCCTTCAGAATGATAGTTAAAATGTGTGTGTGGGTGTGTGTGTCAGAAAGAGAGATAAAGAGAGAGAGATGCCAGGCTCAGGTTGTCCAGGGGCCAAGGGCACTTCAGATCTTGAACTTGAAGTTCACAGCCCCCAGGATTTGCTTTGGGCAATATGACCCTTGGTCTAAATTTCATAGTGGCAGCAGTGAACATCAGTACTTTCCTGATATTGATCTAAAAGTTTGGACCAGAATCAGATTTAGCGTTTATTTACGGTGAAGACACTTTAATTCATGACAAGAGCATCAGAATCTCTCTGGCTCCGGGACAAACACATCTGCCAAACTGATAAATAAATACAAATACAAGAGGCTTATATAATGTATTAGAAATTCCTGTTTTTCTACATGCTGTTCAATCTGCGCAAATAGATTTCAACATGAGAGTGCACAATACAGGCAATTCGAGGTATTACCCTTCACACACACACACACACACACACACACACACACGCACACACCATACAAACAATCTTGTTTTCTTGAACATTTTCAATGCTTCCATTGTTTTACAAAGATGATGACATGACTGAGCACCATAAAGGAAATATTTATCGTAATTGATCTGTAGATCTGTAGAGAACTGGTTGTCTCCACCCCTTTGTGTGTGTGTGTGTGTGTGTGTGTGTGTGTGTGTGTGTGTGTGTGTGTGTGTGGTAATCTGGGTGTCATTTGTCTTGGCACATGCTGATTTTTTTCCAAATCCAGTGAGAACACAGCGTTACCTGCATGGGTATGTGAGATATACATGCCTCCAGGTGACAGACGCTTACCGTAAGTGTGTGCGTGTGTGGGTGTGTGTGTGCGCACGTACACACATCGAACATGTTGAAAGCTATTGAAGAGTAGACTATGTGGGCGTTCATCATTGTTGCAACAGAATACTAAAAGGGACACAGTAGGTTCAGAGTGTTAAACTACTGTGAAATCTGATGTGAGGTTTTCAGTAAAGATGCAGCAGTGTGATATTAATGTCAGTAACGCAGATGGAAGCAGCACACATAGCATCCGGTTACGCTTGATTCTTCTTCTTATGCAAAGTTGCAATACTAAGTATCTAAATTAGTTATTCATTTGTTTTATCCTAGTGGTCCCAAGTGTGATCAAACTTGCATTTTTTTTCTAAACAAATCTGTGAATAAAATTCTAGAATATAGTTATTCGATATTTCATGGTGTAGTGTAATTACCAAGAGTCCTAGGAAGTGAGACTAGCCATCTTGGTGGGAGGGGCTTACTCTGTCTCCCCTGTCAATCACAGCGACACTGCCAGTCATGGGCATCTGAGAGCTTATATATGCAGAAGAGAATACTTACGCAGCATGAGCAGCAGGTTGAAAACATGCATTTGCTTGGCTTAATGTGTCTCAGAGGCAGCACATGTTAGCCTTAACCCTCCCTGGTTTGTAGCTGTCATCTGATTGAGAGAGCTGGCCAGTGGGTTGAATTCACCTAAAGGAATAAGAACAAATTAAGGCCCTAATTAATTAAAGCTACGTCTTGCTCTTTTTGGTAGTCAGTGCTAATAGCTTTAGCACTTTAGCACTTTAGTCAGTTTTAGCACATGCAGTGTGATTTACTGCAGTGTTAAAGTCACATCATAAGCAAAGATTTCACATGTAATTAATACTGATGCAGTACTGAAGTAGTGGGAAGCAAATTATGTTTTATCAAAATTCCCCAAATTATAACAAGAGCCTAAGGAAAGGTTCGTATGACGTTCACATCGTGAACAGGACGCGCGCACTCTTGTACAAGAACGTACATCTCTTCCTCTCGTGATCTTCAGGAAATTCGGGCAGCTTTCTGTTGAACATGGGAGTTGTGGAATAACTTTTCATAGGCTTGAAAGTGTTCAGATTTGAGTGAAACTGAACATGTGCGTTTTCCAGAATCTGTAATAAACGACTTTTGGAAAAGGATGTTTCAATTGTAAGATAATTAAAACAATTTTTATAATGATTATATATGCAGGTAAAGTAAAGTTACTTTAGGTTGTTGTGAAGTACAGTTTCCTTTTTACCTTGCCTACATGCTTATAAATGTAATATCATTTGAACAGAAGTGGAATTGTGGAAGCAGACACTTGTATTATACAATCATGCACAGACTTTCATGTTTCCTACTTAAACCAGCCCTTGCAGGTTTCAGCAGTTCCTGTCTGGTCACAGAGTGTGTGAGTCCTCCATCCTGCTCTCAGACAGGTCCTAACAACACCACCACCACCACGTATGTTGTTTAGCGCCTTCACACAGACCGCCTATTGTACACGTTCTCTCCACATATACACACACACACAACCCTGCTATTGTGCATGTGTGTCTCGCACGCCGCCCTGCTCGTCAGGAAGACGGGCCTCTGCCTGGCCGCATGCTCAGTGACTCACACTTGACTTCAGTGTCAGGGATCTTCTGGATGACCCTCGCTGTCTTCCAGACTTTTACTGCAGTCAGCAGGAATGAAAAGTGGAGCGATAGAGAAGGGGGAGAATGTGGAATTGTCAACACTTTTTTCCCCTGTCAGCAGAAAGACATGAAGAGCTGGAGGCCAGGAAAATGAACCACAGACAAACAGACAGAGAGAGGATTATCATCTAATCATATTAGGGATTATTTATGTGCCTGGCTCGGTTTCTATAGCAAATATATGAAGTCATTTAAAGGTTCAGAGAGGACATACAGCTCGTTTTGACACTGAGAGCAACCAGGCGGAATAAAATTGTTCAGAATGAAAATTATGTTAGTCATGTCCCATTTTGTCCATCTCATATTTATATTCCCATCAGACTTTGAGACTCAATTCCCATTCATGACTGTTTATGATAGGAGTTTGCATGTTCTCCCTGTGCATGTGTGGGTTTCCTCCGGGTGCTCCGGTTTCCTCCCACAGTCCAATGACATGCAGATTAGGTCAACTGGCTACTCTAAAT
>JAQQZU010000021.1:1620633-1631232 GCA_030068025.1 Parauchenoglanis punctatus
TCTACACTATACTACACTATGCTCTTACTCTACACTCTATACTCTACACTATACTACACTATTACTCTACACTCTATACTCTACACTATTACTCTGCACCCTATACTCTACACTATACTACACTATGCTCTTACTCTACACTCTATACTCTACACTATACTACACTATTACTCTACACTCTATACTCTACACTCTGTACTCTACACTCTATACTCTACACTATTACTCAACACTCTATACTCTACACTATACTACACTACGCTCTTTACACTCTATGCCCTACACTCTATACTCTACACTCTGTACTCTACACTCTATACTCTACACTCTATACTCTACACTATACTACACTACGCTCTTACTCTACACTCTATACCCTACACTCTATACTCTACACGCTATACTCTACACTCTATACTCTACACTATACTACACTACACTCTATACTCTACACTGTACTCTACACTCTATACTCTACACTATTACTCTACACTCTATACTCTACACTATTACTCTATACTCTACACTATACTACACTACGCTCTCACTCTACACTCTATACTCTACACTATACTACACTACACTATTACTCTACACTCTATACGCTACACTATACTACACTATTACTCTATACTCTACACTATACTACACTATTACTCTACACTCTATACTCTACACTATTACTCTACACTATACTACACTACACTATTACTCTACACTCTATACTCTACACTATACTACACTACACTATTACTCTACACTCTATACTCTACACTATACTACACTACACTATTACTCTACATTCTATACTCTACACTACACTATTACTCTATACTCAACACTATACTGCACTACACTATTACCCTACACTCTACACTCTATACTCTACACTATACTACACTACCACTTTACACTCTATACTCTACACTATACAACACTACACTATTATGACTAAACTGTTAACTGCAACAACACCAGTATACTGAGTTTGTTGATTCTTTGGGAGAGGTGGCCTATTACAGCCTAAGCAGTCTCCAGTTTTACACCACCTTTCACACGGTGACAAAGGGATTGAGCCCACTTGCTGCATCACCATACCGTCCCACTATACTTTACCATCCTACACTACGCTATACTATACTGTACTGCACTATTCTATGCTATGCCATACCACACTATACTATGCTATGCTATGCTATATTATGCTGTACTATACTACAAGAAAGACTATAAAATCTCTATATTGCCAAACATATAATATGCTATACTACGCTACACCAAACCACACTATGCTGTCTCTGTACAGAGCGAGAGAGTGTGTTTATGATTTGTATATTCTGTTACATGTAAGCAATTTATGAACCACACCAACAGGATTTGAATCTACATGCACATTATGGCTAAAAGTATGTGCATCCTTGACCATCACTCCCACATGTGCTGTTGAACATCCCAGTCCAGATTTATTCCCCTTTGCAGTTATAACGCGCTCCACTCTTCTGATAAGGCTTCCCACTGGATGTTGGAGTGCGGCTGTGGGGATTTGTGTTCATTCAGCTACAAGAGCATTAGTGAGGTCAGGCGCTGATGTTGGGATGTCGAGGAGGCTCCAGTTCCAGAAAGGTGTTCAGTGGGGTTGAGATCCTGAACTTTATCCTTAACACACCATCACAGGGGCATTGTCATTCTGGAGCAGGTTTGGGCCTCTTAGTTCCAGTGAAGGGAAACTGTAACACTGCAGCATATAAAGACATTTGATACAATTGTGTGCTTCCAACCTTGTGGTAACAGTTTAGCGAAGAACCACATGTGGGTGTGATGATCAGGTGTCTACATACGCTTGTCTATATAGTGTATGCTGTGATATACTGTGCAAATGATAAATAAACTCACCTTCAATTGGTCACTTACACTTCAATGTAAAGGGATTTGGAGTAGACTGGATTTGACCTTAAATAGACAAAAAGTCAAATTTGTCCATATTTGACGAAATAACAGACACCTGTGCAGAAGTGTAGGAATATTCAGAAGAATCACATAACATCCGATGCAGAATCCTTTCAGAGTATGCCGTGAGTGTGTGAACACTCATTTTCTTCTGATGTTTATGTCTTGTTGGGTGCATCTAACTCTGTCTGTCTCCGTCTGCTGTTTGAAGTTAAATAGAAACCAGGTACATAAAAAGTCCCGTTTGGGCCTTCTAACTTTTCCTGACCATGTCATGTGTGTGTGAGTGTGTGTGTGTGTGTGTGTGTGTGTGTGTGTGTGTGTGTGTGTGTGTGTGTGAAGCTCCTGGCTTGTTTCCTGTAAAAGATCAAGTCAGATTCCACTGCATGTGTTTGTCTTCGCGTCCCAAACAGTAACACAGTCAAGCTTTGATTTAGAGGAAATGAAAGTACGGAACTGACTGTTGCTGTGATGAGGGTATGGAGCTTATAAAGATAAAGGTAAAGTTTATGATAATATAAATCAGGACGATGCTGAGTAATTTCCCTCTGTAACTGATCTGCTGATCTCAGTCCTTTTACATGGGCTCAGTCTGAGAACAGTCTGGGATTAATATCGGCAGTGTAAATCATCATCTCTGAACTTTTTCATAATTAAAGCTGGAAACAATTGTTACAAAATCTACGGCATACTTTCTAAAATGAGGCCTTTTACCCATATCGTCTAGCTTTTATTCAGTGCATTTATTTCTATTCCTGTTGCCTAAAATTGGTGTAATTTTTTAATTGAAAGTGAGGTTGAAAACAGGAAGCGAGGTTAAATGTGGGAATTTCTTCAGGACTTAAAACCAGCTTGTACCACTTATAGCTAGAAACGGCCCTGGCCACAACCATAAAGATTTGTTTTCCATATGATTCACCAAGTTCAGGCAAGGAAGGCTTTGGTAATTAGCTAGTGAGTAATTTTTCAAGCAGTCTAACTTTCACTAGAGACTCTGATACATTTAGTCATGGCCAAGACCTGTATGCTTTCTCAGAAAGACATCATTAAAAATGACCAAACACAGACAGTAAACCAACAACTACATTTCATTTTCCTGGTGCTAAATGTTTCAAAATGAACCTCTTTATCTTTATCTTTATATAAACCCATTTGAAACTAGTGTGTAGAATGTTGGACAGCCAGTTGGATTGCAGTCTTAAAGATCCTGAAGGCTGTGGCCAGAAAAGTGAACAAACCATATGAAACCCTCTGTGGTCTGTGGGCAGAGTATCTGAGGCTGAGACTAGCTGATGGGTTGCGTCAGGTGTGTTAAATCCTTACATTTCCAGCTTATTTCTCATAATTAAGGAGTGATGCTGCAGAATTGGACCCCCTGGACTTAATGTGTTATTTAACACTTTACATTCTTCATAGCTATTCCTAACTATGCCAATATTAAATAAAAAATAAATAAATGACTCGAAATTTCCAGAGAAACAGGGGGCTTCAAAGAACAATCAATTTCATTCTCCTTCTCAGGAAACTATTCACCAATTTTACTATGAGAGCATTTGTTATTGAATTACACACAGCCACTGCCTGGATTACTCATGATGGATAGACAGAGAGACAGATATTTTCTTTCTGTTTACCTTCCTTTTTAACTGTCACTTGATTTCCTGCTTTTTATCCCTCTCTGTCCTTCTGTATATACGTTACTATGTCATTGTTTCTGCCTTTCTCTGTCCTTCTCATTCTCCTTATCTCTCTTTCTTTATCTGTTTCCTTCTCACCTTCCTCCTCTCTTTCTCTAACTTCACTCTCTCTCTCTCTCTCTCTCTCGCTCTCTCTCTCTCTGTCTGTTCCACCCACTTGAACTGATAAAGTCAGACAGTGGTGGTTTCCACCGAAACCTTTTGCCCTTATAACTGTTCTTCATCATACTCACTTCCTGTAGGCCATATCTCCTAACGTTCCCAACCTGAGTATGTGCGTGTGTGTGTGTGTGTGAGTGTGTTGTCAGTTTATGTTACACCTCAGTGACTTGTCACTATTCTATAAACACTATATAAAGCGCATATAGTGTATATATATGATGATGGGAGATGTCCCAGTCAGGACCAGGAGGCAATAGAGAGGTTGGGAACCTGCATGGAGTAGGCGGAGTAAGTGTGTTGTCGTGGTAATCCCTAAGGAAGGTGATGAAGTGATGAGTAAACAACGAGTCAGTGGAGACCACGAAAGAAGAGTAAGGTAAACCGATAACACATTGAGACAGAGAGCGAGGGTTACCACACACATGCACACACGCACGCACGCACATACACACACTCAGGCTGGGAATGTTAGAGGATGTGGCCCACAGGAAGCGAGTGTATTGAAAACAGCGTTATAACTGCAAAAGGTTTCAGTGGAAACAGCGATTGTCTGAGTTTATCGGTTATTGTGGGTGGAACAGAGAGAGGAGGGGAGAGTTAAAGAATGAGAAGAAGGAAGAAGATACAATGAGGGGAGAGAAAGGAGTAAAAGAAGGAAGAAGAAGAGAGATTGATAAAGAGAGAGAGAGAAAGAGAGATGTGGGAGAGAGATAAGAGGAATAAAGAAGAAATAATTGAGGAAGAAAGAAAACGAAGGTCATTGATGTAATGAGAATGTGAGGAAATGACAACAAGAAAAAGAAATCGAGAGAAGGAGAATGAAAAGCAGAGAGCCTCAAGAAGAGGAGGACAAGAAAGAGTGAGAAATGGAAAGAAAAAGGAAGGGTTGATGAGAGAGAAAGAGAAAATGGGATAAAGAATGGGAAAGAAAGAGGGAAAAGATTGAAACAGAGAGACAGTCAGAGAAAGACAGATTGAAAGAGGGAGAGAAGGATGAAGAGAGAGAGAGAGACAGACAAAAAGACAAAGGGAGAGTGAAAGAAAGTGAAACAGTCAGTGAGACAATCAAAGAGACAGGAAGAGAGAGACAGAGAAAGAGAGAGGGAGAGAGATACAGAAAAAGTGAGACAGACAGACAGACAGAGAGAGAGAGAGAGAGACAGACAGACATAGAGACAGAAGGAGAAGGAGACATACACAGACAGACAGAGAGGCAGAGAGACAGACAGGGAGAAAGACAGACAGACAGACAGACAGAGAATGAGACAGACAGACAGGGAGAGAGACAGACACACAGACAGGGAGAGAGACAGACAGACAGACAGACAGGGAGAAAGAGAGACAGACAGACAGGGAGAGAGACAGACAGACAGGGAGAGAGACAAACAGACAGACAGACAGACAGGGAGAGAGACAGACAGACAGACAGACAGACAGGGAGAAAGAGAGACACACAGACAGGGAGAGAGACAGACAGACAGGGAGAGAGAGAGACAGACAGCCAGGGAGACAGACAGACAGGGAGAGAGACAGACAGACAGATAGGGAGAGAGACAGACAGATAGCCAGGGAGACAGAGAGGGGTGTAAGTGAGACATGTTCAGACTTTCCACTGCAGTGAAGTTGTACATGCTAAAGGGAACATCACCACCGCCTCTGCCTACAGCTACACACACGTCTACAGAGCTGTCAACATTCACACACACACACACACACATACACACACACACACACACATACACACACACACACACACACACACACACACACACGCACACACATGGCCCGGAGGCGGCTTCGCTTCTGTCTCTGCATAAAGTGAGCCATTGCTCTTCTTCTCGCTGCATCATAACATCATAAACACAAACAACACTCTCAGTAACCATGGCGATTCTGTCCTTCATCTCATAAATGCCCCTCCCTTCTGTTCCACAGTACATGATGGGACAGGTCAGTGTCTCTTACAGGTCAGTGTCCAGCTCTTTGCTCCGTGCAGTGTGTGATTTGAGACACAGCCCATGTGAGGCCCTGCTCTTCACTGCAGTCTGCATTTAGCAACATTAATTACCACACACACTTCTCCAGGCTAATCTCACAGCTCTGAGTGTTAAACACACCATCTAACTGCTTTATAATACATCTCACCGCAGCACATGGTGTAAGTGTGTTGGATCGCAATCTGTAAACAAATGACTCAGTTATGTTTCTGCTAGTTTAATAAGCTCTTGTGCGAGCAAATCAATCAGCAGCAAGCAGCAGCTATTCATGTGTGTTAAGAGATGTCTAAAGAGTGAACGTCATATATATGGTCTGCATTTTAGTCTTATTAACTTCAAGTAAAAGAAAAAAGACAGGCTGGTGAGGGGAAAAACATTTAGAACTGCTATAACTTAAGTGAAAACATGTTTCACCGATGTTTCCCAAACTTAAAATGTATCTATAAATGGATAAACAACTGACATGTCATTGTAAAGTAGCAAAATGATAGTATGAAGTGAACAATTCACATCCATACATCCATTCTCTATACCACTTATCCATTGAGGTGTCATGGGGAAGCTGGAGCCAATCCCAGCTGACTTCAGGTGAGAGGCGGGGTTACACCTGGGCAGGTCGCCAAACTATCACAGGGCTAACACAGAGCTGGACAACCATTTACACTCGCATTCACACCTAGAAGAGGTGAGCAGCCAGTTGACCTAATCTGCATGTCTTCAGGCTGTGGGAGGAAACCAGAGCACCTGGAGGAAACCCACACAGACACAGGGAGAACCCCACACAGAAAGGCCCCCAGTGATTAAACCCAGAACTTGCTTGCGATGTGGCCATGCTGACTGTGTGAGCCATCAGTTATACAAATGTGATTCAGTCTTCTTGTGTGTGTGTGCTTTTAATTTATTATGTACATATAAGTGACAAAGAGAACGAGAAACAAGCTCTATAAATGTAAGGGCTTACAGTAACCATTTATTATTTAACGCTAGCTTGCTGTGTGGATAGCAGTTAATTAACTAATGTAGGAGTTTCTGAAGAAACCCTGTTGTTCCAACTGTTTTTCAAGCACACAGCTCTGTGGGGTTTTTTTGTTCCATGTGAAAAAAAATAACCTTTATATGGGGTATAAATCTGAACTGCATCATAGCCGAAGACAGTGATGTCGCTGAAGTGAAGAGGCACCAGCGGGAAGAGCTAGAGTGGCGAGGCTGCTGATAATTAAAACAATTTGTCATGAAATTTATTAAAGTGTTCATCAATAGATAATGACTTTTTGATTCAATTTTAAATGAGTTTTTAATAAGACTCATGGTCTGGACCGAGACCGAATGAGCTGGAGACGGAGTACAGTACAGCCGTTAGCAGCAAACAGTTACAGTGCTGATAAACATCCTGTTTTTCCTCCACCAGTTTCCGTTAAAGTTCCCCAATACCATTACTGGTATAGGATATACGAAGGACTGTATAGAGTCAGGTGTAATTATGTATCTGTCGCTTCCTCCCTTTGCATGTGACACGTCTCAGACTCTCAGCATCAGTGCCAGCTCTGAGATCAGCTCTCTCACAGCACACATGCCTAGAAACACCCAGACTCCTCCATAGAGACACATCACACGCCCAAACACACACTGTCTCTTTCTTCCTCTTTCTCTCGATCTCGGCCACAACACACACTCACTCGTATCCTTGTGGTTTGTGCTCGATGTAGGAGCCTGCTGCAGAGCTCGATGTCTCTTCACCGCAACAGGCACTCGAAAAACCCAGTCAGTCGTCTGTTCACAGTGAAACGTGGGCTTTACTCATGGCGGAAAAACGTTAAGCCATTTATTTTTTTACACTGCTGCTTCTCAAGTAGTTTAAAAAACACCGGTGTCATGCAGGTACAGAAAAATAATCAAGGAGGGGGTGGTATGATCAAGTGTGGTTTCATGGGTTTTATTCCCCTCAGGTATACCGCAGTTTAGTTCCTGTTCTGATTTACGTTATAGCAGCTATAAACAGCAGTTCCCTCACCAGCTTCTCTTTTTTTTCGTTCTTGCAGTTAAAAAGACAAAAATGAACACAGCTTGTCATGTTACCAAGAAAGTGAGAAAAATAAATCCTCGGAACACAAAAAAATTACAGCTTTACCTCTGACTGTTACAAAGTGCTGACACCGAAGACTCCTTCCATCAATGTTAATGTTTTTAAACATCCGTTTATATGGAGAACCTGCCATTCCTGTGAATGAGCTGTTACTATAGAAACAATAACGAGGGCATTGATGTAAACCCGCACTGCTGTTATAGAAAACTAATCAACAATTCTGACCAATCCAGAATCCAACAGCGCTGTGGTATAATGTTGTCCTATCTTACATTAAGTATTTACTTTATGTTTAATGCGTTCTAAACAACGTGACATTGCAGTGTGAAAACACCGTAACGGGCATAATTGGTTGGAATTAGCAGTTTGTCACGTTCTCAGTGATTTGAACCAAAACTGTGATAAGAAACATGGATTTTACTGATCACAGCATTAGCTAAGTAGGAAAATAGCTTCTGTAGCAAAGGTCAGTTACCATATCAACAAGAACTAAAATAATATAAACATGTATACACCAACTTAATTTAACCTAAACATTAACCCTTAGGTGTAGATCGGGGGATTTGGGGTTTGATCCATTCCACCCCACCCAGAACTGTTTTATTAGAGTTCTAAATGTTTATTCATCGTGATTAATAGAATTCACAGTAGCACTGTTTTACACAATACTTAAACACTTCCCTTACTTCATTTAGTCACATTGTATAGGTTTCCCAACACTGTGTTGAGAAACAGGATTAACCAATAGGAATCATGTGTTTTGTTTCGCCGGTAGATCAGGTTTTATAAGGGAGGGTTCGACTGTGTTATTGGCATCTTACTGTAATCAGAACTGTCATATAGGTATGTAAATTTCCTGCAAGTATTAATTAGCGTCATTAGTATGGACAGACTGAGGCTTGGCAGATTGGCGTAGCCACACATCGTACACCACTGTTCTAAATCAGAGCAGGCCATTCAGCAGTTAAAAAAAATCACCATCATGCATTTGAGTGCAGGTACACTTTAAACACCATCACAGTGCAGTCCCGAGACTCATCCTAAAAAAAATCTCCTAAAGTACAGTACATTAAAATACACTTTCATCCTTTTTTTGTTTCCCTCTCTCCTTCTCTGTCTCTTAGGAGAACCACAAAGTCCTCAATGTTGTTCTTTCCACCTCGCTAACGCTGACTGAAGTCACGCCAAATGTTCAGCAGCTCAGGCGAAGAACGAGAACAGAAATAGTCGATCGATGTGTGCCAAAAAGTCACGGCGCACACACTCACACACACTCACACACACACATAACAGGCGAGCAGGTGAGTGTGAATGTGATCCTGCAGGTCTCTATATCACACACACACACACACACACACACACACACACACACACACACACACAAGCAGGTGAGAATGAATACCATTCCATAACAGAACAATGTTAATCCTAGACGAATTGCTCATACGTTCTTAGCTAGCAGGCTAATATATTTTACAATATCTTAGGAAGGACGATAGCTAAGTTAACAGGCTAGCACTTCTTTGCTATGAATACATAATGCATTATTAGCAAGTAAGCTGCCATTGAAAACATTATGATTGTTTTCAGACATTAGCCAGAGAACTAGCTAGCAAATTCTCTGTCTGACTACATTAGCAGTCTGAAAGCTGTTTGTTTTTGTGAGGAAGCGGATAATAACTCTAAATGTACATCTCACCGAGGTTGAAGATGAACGTTTATGGTGTAAAGCTCATTTTGTCATGTGCACAGTGATGAAGCGAGTAATAAGAATAAGGAGAAGGATTTCTCAGATGGCTGTGAAAATGCTTGCGTGTCAGGAAAAAGGTCTTATCAGACTTCATTTTAACAAGCAACGAACAGTCTCGTGTGTGGGCTGGGACCGTGTACACTGAAAAGGAAAGAAAGATTCAGAGCTAGCTAATGAGCTAGCATAATTATCAGTTACTTAGCTAAAGGCTAACAGAGGGCACGTGGGTGCTAAAAATATAAGCGAGCACCAGATAGCACTGTTCGTCGTGTTAAAGCGAAAGACCTGACAGTAACAGTGGTACGAACGCTGACTAAATGGAAAGTATGTGTTCTGTTGCTTGGGATGTTTCTTTTTTAGCATGAATGACTAAATATGAACTTTTAGCGAAATTGATACGCATGCACAAAGTTCTTCTTAGTCGCATGTTTCATGGGGTCCAAAAAACTACATGGAATTGTTTCAAATTCATTAGTTAATCAAATTGATCAAAGATGAACTCATTCATTCATTCATTCATAATTGAGATTGTCTAGCTGTGTATGAAATGAATCTGAATCTTCTCTTCACTGTATGTATTTCATTCAGAAGGTAACACATGCATGTGACTTTAGGGTGCTAAAAGTAACTCCACTTTATCACTCCACGTCATCATTATATCTGCTTTCAGCCTTTATAATCACACTGAGATGAATTAGAAATATTGAAAACATTTAATAACTGATAAAATAAACCAATTTATGTGTGCAAACACACCCACCCACACACACACACACACACACACACACACACACAGAGTGAGAGAGAGAGAAAGTTCCACTGAGCAGACATTTTTCACCTTCCTAGGAGTTTTATCTCTTCTATCTGATGTAGTGTTTTTAATAACTCTCAGCCACAAAGACAGTCAGCAGAACATTATTGAGAATATCGAAAGGCTCTGAGAATCAAGCAGAGAATATCATA
>JAQQZU010000021.1:1668832-1680961 GCA_030068025.1 Parauchenoglanis punctatus
AAGATGCTGGGATTGGCTCCAGCTTCCCCGCAACCCAGACGGATAAAGCGGTATAGATAATGGATGGATGGATAGTTTAAACTGTCAGAGAAGACAGAGAAGAGTAATTGCAAAGCACATACAGAAAACAATATGTATGATGTGTTCAAGCAGAACTTATGGAGGCCTAAAGGAAATAGAACCCTAGAAAGATGTGTGTGTGTGGTGCGCACTACTAAAGCCACCAGTATAAACTACCTAAGGAGTTAAGATGATGCAATGTGACGATTTATAGTGTATAGTGTAATATAATTTAAAGTGATGAGAAGAATCCTGTTAGACATCTAGGAGACATGGACATGATACATGAGGTTAGCATTGTCTTTTATACTGACATAGTAAAGGCTTAGTGACCACAGAAACACAAAAATGGATCCGGAATGTCAACATCTCACTCTGATGTGTCAGAAGGAAAAAAAAATTCAGTTCCACAAAAATTACCCTGCAATTACAGTCAGTTTTGACTGCTAACTGAACTTCCATAATATCCAGCCATATTAAGAAATTTCCACTTCTACATTCTCAATTCAACTCACTTTATCAAAATGTTCGCATAGAAAATTAGCAAGATAATGCAGCATAACTTAGCTAGTGATTCCTGCTAGCTAGTGACTCTCATAATCTGGAAAAGGGTTATAAATCTACCTAGATCTCTAAAATGTACATATATCTGTGGGTTGAAATGTTTGGCATCTGAGTAACTCTGTGCATAGACTAGCTAATGTCTGATGAAAACTATTTAGCTATTATACAGATATTGCAAAGGCATATTGTCCACAGAAACGAGACAAAACTATCTGGAAAGTCAAATGTACCCTCAGGCGTATCGGTACATTAAAATCAGTTCCACAAAGGTCATACTGTACTTACAGTTAGCACTGACCTCTAACTGAACTTCAGTAGTATCTAGCCATATTGAGAAACATCAATATTAAGCAAGAAGTTGTGAACATGTCATTTAAACACAGAGCCAAAATCCTCACTCAGGCAGCCAATAATTTATGATTATATGATCATGACTAAGTTGAAAGCTTATCTGAGGTTTATCTACAACACTGCCATTAACGGTTAGTTATCTTGTTAAATTTTCTGGATTAATCATTATGTTTTAGATAAAATTTGCCACCCTTCTCCTCTAGGCTTATAAAGATTAGCTCCCACTCAGAGACTCCTTACTGGATTTAAGTCTCGGCCATCTCTGTACTGACAACCATGAGAAGTACATCTCAAGCAGAATATCTGTCCCAGCATGCTCTAGATCCTCCACACACTGATAGAGAGAGAGAGAGAGAGAGAGAGAGAACTGATGTGGATTAGGACACAGTGTTAATGAAACATTTAGTTGTGTATTCACAGGAAAGAGTTTTCATAAGATAAACTTCTAGGAATCACTAAATTAGGCATGTAGTGTGAAATTACCATGAACATCAGGCAACACACCTTTTATCTCTGTACAGAAATATGATTTTACACTAAGCAATTCCTTTAAAGTGGAATTGTGTTTCAGACTCATGTGAACTATGACATCATGTTTGTTGTATAGATAGATAGATAACACTTGTAGCAATTGCAAGTGTGTTAAAATAGCTGGTGCGCAGGGGATTGAGGCACCTTCTCTGTTCTCCCCTTCAGGTGCTGTGTGTGTGTGTGTGTGTGTGTGTGTGTGTGTGTGTGTGTGTGTGTGTGTGTGTGTGCAATTTCACATTTTGGTTTTGACAATGGTGGTGTATCACGTTGCCCGAGTGCCTGTGCCCACCTGGTGCCTCGAGGCAGGGAGGCGAGGCCATAATGATAGGGACAAATGGTGAGATGCTCGGAGAAGAGCCAAAGACACACACTCACACAAACACACACTCACACACACCCAGGAGCAAGTGGGCCAAAGTGAGTCACCTCCTGCTGGCCATGTGCTGCCACAGTGTGGGTGGATGTTTGTGTGTGTGTGTGTGAATGTTGCTGTTCAGTTGCAGTTGCACTGCTGCCACCAGACACACAAAGCCAAAGGCAATAAGAGTAATGAGGCTCGCGTGCTTTCTCTCACACACACCTAACACATGGCCAGCATTACAGTGTGTGTGTTATGGTGTGTATATATATATATATATATGTGTGTATGTAATGACTAGCCTCATATCCTTGCTAGCTGAGTCATGTCGGCTAATTTATTCTCTCAAAGTGCACCGCTCGGGTTGCGTGTGTTTAAGTGCAGCACTTTCAGGGACATAGGTTGTGTTAGTGTTGCCTCGCGCGTGCGTGAATTCTCATGGGTCGGTTTATTTTCATCTCACCGCCGTCATTAGTGTATCAAAGCCCACATAATGTCCTGCGGTATGTTATGGCTTTGATTGAATGCAGTGTGTTTACTTTCATCTTTGCGGTCACGGCTGTGTGGCGTATAGGCCTGCGTTAGTCATGCTGTGCACGCTCTCATCTTGCCTTCCGTTATGTTAGATAAACTACAAAACTCCCAAACCAGACGAGTGTTTGTTTTTCTTTCAGGAGTTACACCCCTTTCCTCTGGAAGCAGGCACCTGCTATGTTCGTGCCTAGCTATACACGCACACACACATTTAGCTGCTAAACACACCATAAAGATTTTAATGACTGGGCCTTGTGTCCTGTCTGGCAGGTAACCTGGGCTCTTGTGCTGCACATCTGGACACCTCTTCATTTCTTTGAGTGCTAATGATGGGCACAACTACCGACTACACTTTCTGTTTATACGGTGTCACAAATCTAGATAAAACGATAAGCCATTGCATCAATGTTGAATTCAAATAAACTGTGACAGACACAAGACACTCCTATGCAACATTTAAAAAAGAAAACATTTAAAATAGAAAAAAGTCATAGCTAACAGAAAGCTACATCTTGTGACGTATCCTAGCATTCCAAAGTCCGTATCATTACATTTATGTCATTTGGCAGATGCCCTTATGCAGAGCGACTTACATACATCTCATTTATACAACTGAGCAGTTGAGGGTTAAGGGCCTTGCTCAAGGGCCCATCAGCGATATCTTGGCAGTGCTGGGATTTGAACTCACAACCTTCCAATCACTTGTCCAATGTTTTAACCACTGAGCTACCACTGCCCACATAGCCAGCTAATAAAGTGAATAATGAATGAAAATGTTAAAAAATAAAGTTTGACCAATGTTCTTTGTGCACTAACGATGTACAAAACAACCGAATCTTTGAATTTTACTGACAATAAATGTGCATAATTTGTTTATTCAACCTAGCAAATCTGCACATGTTGGTTGGTTTCTACATTTTCTCTGGTTTGAGATAAACTGGGACAGCATTTATTTTCAGCATCCGCATTTATTTGGTTCTGATCAGTGAAAACCAAAACTTGACTTGTTTCTCTTTTCCCACAACATTTTGCCAATGACTACAATTTTTAAGAATTAAAGAATGATACTTCACAATTTACATTTAAGTTCATTCCTGTTATTTCTCACATTATAGCAACCATAAACAGTTGTTCCTTAATCTCCTTCTCTGTTTTCTCTCTCTTGGAGTTAATAAGGAATTAAATTTGTCAGAAGCAGCTTGTTATATTAGTGAGAAACAGAATTTTGTTTCTAACTGTTACAAAGCACTGGCACTGGAGACTCCTTCCTTAAATGTTATATAAGCCAATCTTTAGAGAAAGCTTAACCATATTACACATTTTTTCTTTTTGAGATAACATTTGATAGATAACTTTTGTTTGTTAGGCAGTTCATCCACCATCTGAGTGCAGGTTCAGTAAATGCGCAAATGATTCAAATTTTGAACATCAGTATTACGCAAGTCAAGTGATTAGTGTACACTTTGCCCCAGGCAAGGTAATGAATCCTGAACCCGGACATGTGTGTGTGGGATGTCAGTGTAGCTGTCAATCTTTCCTCTCACCTGCACCCAGTGCTGTCATGTTTACTCCATGTGCACACCTGTAACCTGCATGAGCTCATGTCTGGAGTTTATCCCTTTAGCTTAGGGTTTTTCCCCACTAGTGTCTCGCTTGTCGCTTCATGTGTACTCCAATCTTTTTTACTAAATGTTGTTCTCCAGCCATGGGGTGCGTGCACACCAAATTCCCGCGCTTGCTCTCAGGCGTGGCGCACACAGCATAGCGCACATTCCTCAGCACAGAACGGAATGTAGCCTTCTTTCCAAAAACCACAAGCATCCATTCATGAACGGACATGGAGAGACAATCAAAGAGCTGTGCCTGCAAATTAGATCTGTCCGCTCTTAAACAAGGTCGTTTAGGATTAACCATGTCAGGGGCAGCTGTCACATTTTTCCACTGTGTAACACACAGACACACAGCTTTAGAATGGAAATGTTTTGTTTATGTAGTGAATATAGAAGTGTGGAATTTTATCCATTGGTTCATGTCTGTTGAGTATGGTTATGGGGTAACATCACTGTGTAGTCACCAGGGGCATAGCCAGACCCTTAACAGTGGGGTGGCCATGTTAGGCCCAGTGACTTTATCGGGTTGGCAATCAAGGGTGGGGGAAAAATACTAAGATAAATACTAATACTAATACTAATAATAAAAAATACTGAGAACCATCCCTTTCTACCAGAAAATGCAGAGCTAAGCAACTAAGTAGCTATGTTTATTTGTTGTCTACCAAATGGCAAAAAGTCACAGCTAACATAACATTAGGCTAGTGTAACAAATTGGATATCATTAGCAAATTATAGCTAACAACGAGCTAAAGAAATCCAGTGCTATGCCCCCATATAATGAAATTTTAACATTAACATAAAAACGTTTGATCAACATTTACTCACCTGTTTGTTTCTTGTGGTCAGCGGGAATAGTGAATAGTGTTAGCTAGCTAAACTTCATAAACATAGCTTTCACATTTCCAGATACCTTGGAAGATATTCTGTTATTATTCAAACACTGTGATTTACCAAGTCATTCAGGTCAGCATCATATGACATTGGTAACTGTACTGACTACTGCTACTACTACTAATATTACCACTTCTATGCTACTAATACTATTACTAGTATTACCATCTCTACTACTGCTACTTCTTATTATTATCATTATTATAAATAGTACCACTGGTTGGCCTTTATCTACACCAATGGCTGTTATAAGAGTTATTTTTTAAGTCTTGAATCTGAATATCATTTGTGGTAGCTGCCTTCATGGCCAGGACTTGCTTATATATGACTACTCTGGTTAAATCATTAAATTAGAAAAAGAAAATCATCAAAGTTAGTAAGCCTGGAGGCAAAGGAGACTGGAGGCAAAGGAGACTGGAGGCAAAGGGGCAAGTAAAGAAATGAGGAAGGAGTGAAAAGAGGAACTAAAGAGGAGTACAAGGTGCAGTGCCAGAAATAAGCGAGCTGTTCCTTCTCTGTCGACCAAAATCCCCTTCCCCCTTCCTCTGAAAAGTATTAGTCACAGATCTTCAGTGGGTGAGTAAGTCTTCTATCTCCAGCTACCCCAGCAAGTGGCCTAACAGGCGTGCTACTGTGAAAGGATGATGGATGGATGCAGCATTATAACCCCCTGCTGAGCAGTAGCAGGGTGAATGTAGTAGATGGAGTGTTAAAACCCCTGCCTTAGAAGCGTAGAGATGGGTGAAGCATTATAAACCCCTAGTGATGGGTTAATGGGGCATTATAAATCCTTTCTGAGGAGTTGATGGTGCTCTTTGCTGAGCTGCACAGTTGAGTAATGAATATAACCTCATTGTTATGGGTTGATGGGGCTTTATTAATTCTTGCTGAGAATTGGATGAGTCATGGTGAGGGGTAGAGATGGTGGATAAAGGGTGGATGGAGTATTATAACCCCTACCTGATGGGTGATTGGGGTAACTTGAAGGGTTGTGCTTAACTCCAGAAATCCCCTGCTGATGGTTACATAGGACATTATTTAAGGGGAACTAAACACTTTGGTATGTGCTGTTATAGTAAAACAAATCAATGATGATCACCATATTAACAATTACACACATTTTCGTTTTAAATCTGTTTATGTGAAAAGTCTGCTGTACAAACCCCCGTGAATGAGCTGTTACTATAGAAACAATAAAGCTCACACAGAGGCACAGAGGTGTTGATAGGAAATGAAAACCTCTACTGACCTCTCAGATGGAGCTGTAAAGGATATCATCATTGTTAGATAAGCATTTAGGTAATGATGTTATCACGTTTCCAAAAACCCCTAATAAGCAT
The DNA here is from genome assembly GCA_030068025.1 of Parauchenoglanis punctatus. Classification (NCBI taxonomy): domain Eukaryota; kingdom Metazoa; phylum Chordata; class Actinopteri; order Siluriformes; family Auchenoglanididae; genus Parauchenoglanis; species Parauchenoglanis punctatus. Next base: position 1,675,075 of record JAQQZU010000021.1, read on the forward strand.
ATTTATTAAGTTTGTATCCAGTATTTTTGGATACTATTTCATTTGTTTTGAACTAGGATAAAGCATACCGTGCAAATAATGAAGCTCTCTGATTTGTATTATAATACGGTTGAAAAAAAATGCCAAAAGACCATGAGTATTTTAGTGAAAATAAATTCTAATTCAAATTCATATTCAACCATACACATACAGCCATACACTCTATGACTTGCAGTGAACTACAGGAGGTGCAAGGTTTTTCTTTGTTTGTTTTACTCTGTGTTGAGGGTTAGATATGTACTGCATAATTGTCTTGTTTAAGGTAAAAATGGAACACAAAATGATTTGAGAATATACTCATTATTGTGTATTTCTGTAAGTTTATCTATGAATGTTTTATAATTTTTGAACAAAGATCAATTTGCCTTATGGGTGATAGAAGTGGAAGTGGAATCTGGTTTACTGAAGAGGAACTCGTTAAAATATACATGCATGCACTAATAATATACATGGCCGTAGTTAAAACGACAGAGAAGACAGAGAAGAGTGAGAAAGAGGTTAAATGTTAGTTGTCTTTAAGTAGACATACATACAGAGAGATGGGGAGAGGGAAAGCAAAACAAATAAAGAGCAAAGCCCATGGACAAATATGGCAATACAGTTCAGGTACGGCTGCAGCCGGATGGGAGGGACAGGAAGTCACACTGACGCTAAGGTGTGCACTCGAACAGGTTGGGTGGAGAGACAGAGCAGAGGGAAGAGAAAGAGGGTGGGGTCGAGTAGGTAATCTAGTATACTCTGGTTTATTTGGGTGACGTAAGAGGAAGAGAGAGAGAGAGAGAGAGAGAGATTCAAGGAAGTCCTTCACACACAGCACTGAGATTTGTCATCTCTGCCAGTTCCTTACAGTTTGGTGTTGAAAGCTGTTTATAGAAATGTAAACAGGATGAATAGGAGTGGGCAAAAAAATCTCTTAAAAGAACAAACAAAAACATTCAGGGTAATGCTATAGTAATCATCCATTCATTCATCCATTCATTCATCACACCACAACCCTTTAGTCATTAGTCAGTCTGCTAAGGCCCTGGCCCTCTCGTTGCAGTCTGTGATTTTATTACAGTGATGGAAATCACAAACTAACCATTACTGAAATTATTATTCCTATAAATAATGTCTGGAATCTAATGACATTTTTAATGAAAATGGGTTCTATGGGTGGGAAGTTTCAAAATTAAAAACACTCCTCAATAAATAGCCAAAATATTCTTCCACACGTTAGCCTAAATAATGTTTCTCATTTTTTTTTCATAGTTACAGGAAATTAAATCTGCACTGAAGTGATTTCATAACATAACCCTTGTACTAAAGCTATCCAAAATTGTCTGATGTATATTTTGGATCTACAGTTTAATAGTTGGATAAACACCTTGAGGTGAATTTTCCCTTAAGTGAATCTTTAAGTGTGCTGCACAAGAAACTCTTAAGGGAAACTCTTCTGTCTTTTGATGCGTATCAGATTTCCTATAGGTAACCCCTTAAAAACCACTGGATAACCCCCTTTAACCTCATTTTCCCTTAAGATGAATTAAAGTGACTTTAAACTGAAGATGACTGGCACTTGAGTTGCTGTAGGTGTTTGAAGAGTATATCTTAGCTAAGGTTTTCATAACAGACAAAAGAGCCTTTGAGTGATGAAAAGTTCAGATGTGTACCAATCGCTCATGACTGAGTTGAAAGATGACCCTGACCTTGATGTACACCGTGTTCTCTCTTTCTTTCCTTTCATCTAAAACACTATGATCTGCTCGCTGTGACACTTGTATCTGTTTCTCACTCAAACACCTAGAACATCAGCTTATGTTATAATGATTAGATTTGGTTATCGGACACACTGTAACATGACGTCTGGACACTCTTAAAAGCTGATGCCACAGAAAATAAAACTGAATATTTTGTGAAACAGTGGCACCTAGCGGTCATACCCAAAAGGGATATTTATATACATATAGGTTTGAGTTATCTGACTCAAGGAAATGTGCTGTTATTTAAAAACAAATAAACAAAATAACAATAATGACTTGACATGAGTAAGAAAGTATATAGTGAAAAAATAACCCACTCAGGTAGCAGGCTATTACACAGGATTAGAATTATATTACAGAATAAGCAGTGATAGTGATGATGATGATGATGATGACTGTGACAGCGATTACACTGATAAATGACAATAACAACAACAAGGATGACGACAACGATAAGGATAGCAAAGATGACAATGACGACAATAATAATGAAAGCGACAACAATGATGATGATAATGAAGATGATAAAGATGACAGTGATTTTGATGATGGCAGTCACAACGATGACAATAATAACAACAAGGATGAAGATGAAAGTGGCAACAACAACGATAATGACTTCCTCCAGGTGTGTTACACCACCTGAAGTTGCATGGCAGCAGTTGGAAAAGATGCGGTCGCCTGTCTTCATGTGCCTTGGAGGAAGCACGTGACAGCCTTTGCTCTTCCTGGCTGGTAGCTGTTGTGTGATGGGAGAGCTGTCTGGTGGGTGGGAATTGGCCATTGCTAAATTTGGGAGAAAATTGGGGAAAATTCCCCTAATGATGATGACAGCGACAACAATGATGAAGATGGCAATGATGATGATGATAATGAAGAAGGTGACAATGACAGTGATGATGTTGATGACAACAATATAATAACAATGATGATGATGACATGATAATACAAAAAAAATCTTGTATTGCGGTACAATAGGTTCAACAGGTAAATGTTATATTTAAAAGAATAAATGAAATAAATTATAAATAAATAAAAAATAGCTTTTTACATGGTTTTAGTGGACCAAAGTGTTTTTTTATGACAAAGCTGGGTTATTTAGTTGATAATAATAATAATAATAATAATAATAATAATAATAATAATAATAGACAACATGACAATATAGTATTAATATCATGGTAAATTATGTCAGAATACACTTTTATGAGATATTGTGTATATTGTCATGTCTTTTTATAATTTTTTAGACTTTTTTAAATAAACATAAAACTGATGTTTAGTAGCTGAGTTTGTGCCGTGCTACTGTATTTGCTGGAAGTCTCTTATGAAACCGACCCAAAACAACAATAAAAACAACCGTGAAAACGTCGCTATGGCAACTTGAGAACTACGAAAGGCCGCGCGCGTGCGCCGTAAAGCTGATGAGGTCATCGACCTGCAGCGCGTGAGAGTTGTCCCTCAGCAACAACAATTTAAAACTCTCTCTGTGAGTCTCGCGCGCTAGCTCTGTTGTTGCTAGCTCCGTGTGTTTCTCCTCGCCATTATGAGTGTGGACAAAGCCGAGCTGTGTGACTCTTTACTCAGCTGGGTGAGTTACCAAACAGTTAACTCTGTTAATCTGTCAACTCATACTGTTTTATGTGCTAGTTAACTCCCTGGGTTCTGCGACTACCTGTTACCCGGCCCAGACTAGCCTGTTAGCACAGCGTAACATAGCTAGCATAGTGTTTCATCAATGTTTAATGCGTTTCTTGTTCAAAAACACAGGTTTAAATACTGCAGAGAGTTCGTTAACGACTTTATGATCCGAGTCAGATGTATTGGAGAAGATAAAAACAGTAAAAAAAAAAAAAAAAAAAGTGCTCCACAAGCTTTAATAAACATTTAACAGGTGCAAACTGGACACTTCCGGTTTTAAAGCGCACGTGACGGTTCACAATAAATTATACATTTAGTAATGATACTAATATGAGGACGAATCGTTTTAATTGTTTCACCTGTCATGCATTTAAAATGCAGCTTAAAGTGCTTTACAGTGTGAAGTATTAAAAAATACAGAAATAAAAATGAAATTAAAGTTGGAAGAATTAGGAAAATAATAGTGAACTAAGTAATAGGAGTGCCTCAAAGAAAACAGTAACATAAAAAAAAAATAATTTGTGTAAAAATATAACATTAATGCAATGTCACAGCAAACATAAGGAAAACGATAGAAGACAAGATGAAGCATGGTAATTATTTATTAGTGTGTCCCTTATCTTTGGAAAAGCTGCATTGCGACTGTTTCATGACAGGAATGTGGAGATGATTAACACTTAACATGAGTTTATTCAGTTGTCATTATTATAATCTTGTATTAAGCCTGAGAACAGTGCAGTGCCTCTGTCTGTGTGAAAGATTAAAATGCTCCACAGGCTTGATCAATGACCCCAGGTCCCGCCATCGTGTCCAAAGTCTCATGTTAAGCCAAGCTTAAGGTGTGGTGTAATAGAGCAGAGGCCACCTTCAGGCAACCTAATACAGCGGTAACATAACGCCAGTCTCCGGTCATCACAGTGCGATGATGTTTACACCATATGGCCAAAAGTATGTGGACACCTGACCAACACCTACATATGTTTCATCCCCAAACCGCCAACACAGTCGTATAGAATGTCTTTGTGCACAAAGCAGCTTCGTGAAGACGTGATGTATTAAGGTTGGAGCTTCCTGCACAGAGACCTGACCTCAACCCCACTGAACACCTTTGGGATGAACTGGAACAGGAGCCTCCTCGACATCAGTGTCTGACCTCACTAATGCTCTTGTAGCTGACTAAAAATCCCCACAGCCACGCTCCAACATCTAGTGGAAATCCTTATCAGAAGAGTGGAGATTAATATAGCAGAGAAATCTGATTTGAGGTGTCCAACAAACACAAACGGGGGTGCACAAACGTTTTGGACACACAGTACACATCAGACGTTTATTAGCACTGAGAGATAATGACTATGACGTTGCTATCCTCAGCTTGGTGTGGTTACTTGGTAACTTTATTCACCATCTCGTTTCTTGGGTTTGAATCCAAATGCATAGTGATGAAAAATAAAATCACAGAAACACGTCGGTAATGAAAGTTGCACTAACTGAACCGTGGAAACAGCGATGACAAAAAAAGCATTGCATGTCATCATTCCTGTTTATTTTAAAGCATCAGGCGGAGAACTCTCCAGAGGTCAAGCTGCCTTTTGAATGTTCTCGATCAGCAGCTTTACATACAGCAACTTTTTTTTTTTTCTTCTTTTATAAGGCATTATGTACTAAGTGCAGCAGAAAGTTAAAATGAGTGTATTGAAGAGATACATGACTGACATAACAAGTCTGACCTCTTGGGTTTTTCTCCCACAGTTGCAGACCTTTCAGGTGCCATCATGTACGAGCAAACACGACCTCGCCAGCGGAGTGGCCGTCGCTCACGTGCTGCACAAAATGTAAGTGTGTGTCGACTTCGGTTCCAGACTACCTTTTTAAAGAACCGTTCCGAAACTTTGGATCAGCCATCCCAACCTGAAAACATCCCAAAGGTTCCGATTCTTTTGTTCACGTTTCCGTTAGATTCATTTCTCGGCTTAATTCCTTGTACTTCTCTAAGCGAGCAGCTGATTTTGTGTTAGCCTGATTATATATATTCCATATAATTCTGACTAAATAATCTGGCATTGACATTGAATGTCAGGAATACATATACATTACTGCAGATATTATCGGAAAATTGATTTTCAGTTGTACTCAAAAGAGAGTAGAGAGATAAAATAAAAATGATGTAGGTTGTAGATTATTCTAATATACTACATTCAACACACTGCACTTTAGAGTGTGCTTGGTGTGACACACACACACACACACGCACGCACAAATTATATTGTTTTTATTATTTATTTTATGTGTCTTGAACACTACAGTGTTTCCAGTTGCTCTAATGTATAAAACATCCTGCTCCTTTCTCTCGGCTTTGTACACACGGTCACACCTGTGTAACACACACAAACACACACACACACACACTCCGTTAGCACACAGCTAGTCTAACCTAGCTTCCCCACACTGGGGTTTGATCACCAGGT
>JAQQZU010000021.1:1754297-1766569 GCA_030068025.1 Parauchenoglanis punctatus
ACCCTGGGTGACCCGGGGATCGAACCCAGAACCTTCTTGCTGTGAGGCGACAGTGCTAACCACCACACCACCGTGCCCTTATTTATTTTCTGCCAACTGTATACATTCTTGTCACTCAATCCGGTTGTCCCTGAAAGGTTACATGATCAGATTTATCCGCTCACTGGTGCTGGGTCAGTTTGCATATTAATAAATACTCTATCCAAAGTGGCTCTGAGGCGGGTTTACTTCTCGTCATATCGATCTTGCAGTGAATAGATTTGGAGATGCCTGCCACTTCTGCCCGGTGCAAGAGTGAGGTTCAGCGCTATTTATGTTATCAGAACAAACTCTCAATTGATCAACTAATTGATACAAAATATCAATATATAATGGGGTATGTACTGTCACATGTGGCATGCACATGACCCTCTGACTTGAATAGTCACTGAGTGAAATGAGGGCTCAATAGTGAATGCGAAACCTGTTTACAGTCAAACACTGAGACAAAAAAAATCAAATAAAGTAGGTATTATTGCTCTATCACAGCAATGAAGCGCTCTTTAGTGTACAAGTCTGTCGCATGAATGGTTCTACAGTGAACGGCACACGGAATTAAAGGGCACCGTCAACTTTCTGTTTGCTGTAGATGGTCCAAAGCACATCAGTTGACTCAGCTGTTCATTATTGTGCGTTCACTCACAGTATGTTGTGTCTGTGTGTTCCATCTGTGCCATGCCTGGCAGAAAGGATGGGTAATCCTCTTATAGGTAGCGTCCTCTGTGTGCGCGTGTGTGTGTGCGCGTGTGTGTGTGCCTTTCCCTTCCCTAGCTAGCCAGGCATATTGGCTGCCTGCCACAGATGTTATCTCCTCCCATCATGGTGCATGAGTGTGTAAGAGAGTGACCATGTGCACACATGGACACACATAGTCCAATCTATTGATCGAACCCCACCAGCTGCTCCTGATCACCACTTATCTAATTTGCCTCCCGGCAGAGGCTCTCACTGTGAGCAGGATAATGGGTAATGGGTTTTGGTCTTCAGGTTTCAAATGTCTCTTGAGATCACCTAAACGCCTTCCTACTTCCTCCTCCACTGGCTGGTCACGGGGAGAACGTTGATATCCGTGGCATTTAGTGCACGCAGAGTAAGCGCCTATGCATAGTCATCGTTCCCTCTGTTCCAGTCTCGAGCCACAACGCTGCCTTTGTAACTGCTCCTGCTGGTCCTCTAGTCCACCAAGACTAAAGCTCATCAAAATGGCAGCATTTGTGGCATTGACTGGTGTGGTCTGTGTGGTTTATTTGTTTGCTGGCGTACACTAGCGCTCTGTTTCTCTTTCGCTCTTTGATTCCTTGCCCCATAGGCCGGAGGATGGTCAGGCAGATCAAACAGGATTAGCGTCAGGCTTTGTACAGGGTTAACGAGCCCTGTCGTGTGTTAATCTTACTGCCCCAGGGGGTCAGTCCCCTGCGGCCATGATGAGTCATGCCGGTTCGGCCACCATGTCGTGTGATATGGTATAAACCTTTATAACTGGTGAGATGAGGGGGCATGTGCAGCATCCATGGCAGAATAATAGACTATCCATGGGTGGAGAGTACAAATGATTCCCAGTTAATTAGCCCAAGTTGAAACTTTCTTTTCCTAAAATACTAGGATGCTTGGTGAACTGACATGTTCACTGATACCACATGGCTTGCCTGATCTGCAAAAAATATTTGGCAGAATCCTCTTTACAGTACAAGGAATACTTATCCTACAATTGGATAGAGCCCAGGTGCCCGCCACACATAAGCTGTTGGCCTACCAGCCAAGTTACGACAACAAAAGTTACAGCCTTACTCACTACCAAGTCCCACTTCTTTCTAAAGCCCTTGGCTTTCCCCCAATGATTCGGTTTTGTTTTCCCACTTCCCCCAGAAGCCAATGGCCTCAAAAGGCATTTGTTATGGTCTGACATCACCACCTGTACAGGCATCCCAACTCCTTCCTCTTGGCCCCCTCCACTGCATGTATTCTGGGAAGAATCTGGTGGAGTCCAGTGAGCTTTGTTTCACAGCAGTTTGTTTGTGTGCTGAGCCAAGGCGGCTTCCTGACCTTCTTGCTGAGGGCGTATTGAGAATGTTCTCGGATTTGTAAATATGAGCATAGAGAGCATCATGTGTACCAGCCCTTGCCTCTAGCAGTAGTGATATAACACTTCCTTCCGAAGTCTCATGATGGGTGGGATGACATAATAAAGGTGTCGATTCAGGCTACTAAAGGGGGTGATCTCAGCAACAGCTCCATGTAACCTTGTTACCATTTTGGACACAAACAGCCCATGGGATTTTTGTGTGATTGTGAAAGACACTGTTTGTTTAACTAAAGGCTGCTCTGTTCCATGGCCCTCTCAGGGGCTGAACATTCAGATGGGGCAGCTTGATATTTCTACATGAGAATGCTTAAGAGATTAATTTTTGGAAAGTGGTATGGATATCTCCAGAGGTGGCAACATCTACTGCTTATCTGTAGCTTTTATGATTTTGGCCCCTTGCCACGGAGATATGGGTAACACCTGAACACCATGCTTTTATGCCTTTTTAGCTAAAACGGTAGTCAGACTAAACATAAATATAATTATCCCTGTTGAAAAGCCAAGTCACTGAAGGGGGAAGGGCATGTTATGTAAAAGGTGTGCATTTGCTTCTGATAGTGGTTACTTTCACCAATTCACTAGATTTGGTCTGGTGAGCCAATAGATAACACGTGGGTGGGACTGTGTTTGGTAGACAAATGGAGGAGCTGCTCATTATTAAGCAGTACTTACACCAGACTGGTGTCTGGTGTTTTTCTTATTGCTGCTTGGCCCAAATTTATTGTTATGGTAAAATAGTTTTTCTAGTTCTAAAGTAATTTCTCTCGGCCTGCTGTGATTTCCTTATCAATGTGGAAATGCCTTTCAGGCTAGGCATGACCAAACTCTCAAAATGAACATTAAGAAGGTTTTAGTACCTCATCCAGTCATTGTTCTTTGATTCCATTAGTACCATCTGTTGGTGTGGTGTCTCAGGGTCAAGAAAGTTCATGCGGAAGATGTCTGTTTTGGTGCATGACACTGGTCGGCTAATCAGTTTTTTCAGAACAGAAATGAAGGCAGGGTCTCTAGTACATTTCATTAGTGAATGGAAATAACACCGGGGTCATGTGTTCCCTTGCACTTAGGATTGGGGGCATGGGGGAGGGTTCCTGCCGGTGGACATGGATAGTGTGGAGATGCTGGACAGAGATGCTGCATTGTCTCATTCTGGCATTCATGGATTGGCTGCGGTTAGCCCAGGCACCATGGTGCATTAGCAAGACCAGCCTGGTCTCAGCAAAATGCCAAACAGTGATAAATTGCTGATGATTACTTGGTCAGAAAGCTTTAGCAGCACCCCTTTACAGTGCCAAACCAGAGCCTTGGAGAAGTGAACAGCTGATGAAAGCTTCTTTCCCAGAAACAGAGTCATATGGAGCTGAGGATTTCTGCGTCATCTTTTGCTTCATGCAGACCTTTCCCCCCTACAGTTCCTCCATTGATGGCTATTTAAAGAAAAGCCACAGTGACTTGCAGGCCAAAAAAAAACCACACACTATGGACTGCTATAGCGAGCTATTCATCAGAACTATTAGCACTGGCTGGTTTGTTTAGTTGCTAGCAGTTTGTGCTGGATTATTGGACGCTGGGTGCGAGCCAACAGCACCGTATGCCCAGGGCTGGATGGCATTAGCTTGCTAGTTCCTGCTGGGCTTCATTCCTCGTTTATTCAAGTGGTGATGCAAAACAGTTCTGCCATTGCTTTTCCACTCAGGGCATATCTGAAGGCACAAGGAGCTATTCAGGAATGCATTTATTCATACATGCATATACCCCTGTGTCGCTCATGCCCTCGAATCCTGAGAGCAGAGTGCAAATTGCCCTTAAAATATGCTGATGGCCTGATTAGACAGTGGCAACACTCGGAGGACCTCGTCTTCTCATCTAGGAGGAAAGGATTGGATAGCTCCGCTTTCTTTGGAGGACGGCCAAAAAGAAAAATGATGTAGGATGTTCTCAAATGGGAGTTGTAGAAATAAATGGGTGTTGTGTTTTTGCTATAGAGATACAGAAGATTTTTTTTCACCTTTTTATCCTTTCTGGTGGAGGTGTCCGATTTGTCATGAGAAGTAGGTCATCAGGTACGTGTTACTCAGAACAAGGCTAATCTGTTCATTGCTAAATTAATAAAGAAATGTCCGAGTAATGGGTCAAAAGAGAAGCTTAAAATGGTGGCCAGTTTGGCAGAAAGCTATCAGAGCACAGATAGTTAAAATGTATGATTATCTAATAGAGAGTTGAGATCAGTGATTTAGCTTATGGTCAGGGTTTGAGTTTATGAGATTTAGGCTTAGCCTTTACACTCCCCAACACCGTTGTAAAAAATACTGCATCCCCTGTCCATGACTTTAAGATCCGGATCCAGGATGTCCAGACAGTTGTCTTGGTAATCATCCAGCCACGGATGTACAAAAAACGGCTCCTCTCCCTGCTGTGAGTGTGTGATTTATTGCTGTGACGCAGGAAAAAAGACCTCATCCACGCCAGCGCCCTTTAACCAGACAGAAGATGATGGGACAGCGAGGGCGCCACCGATGAAATATTTTACACACAGAGTGTGCAGACAACTCTCAGAGCAAGGGGCCTGGTGGAGATTAGTACCATTTCTGGAATAAGGAGTTGTGTTTGTGTTTGACGGATAAGTGGTTGTTAACAGGTCTTTGAATGTGGGTGGAGGTGATTTGAGAGGCTGTGAGGCGTGTTGGTGTTGGCAAAAAAAAGAAACGGCGGTAAACAAAAATGATTCGTCTCTGACGAATGACACGGCTTCTGGTATTAAGGCAGAGGTTCTTATTCTTGTGGAGAGGATTGCCACTTCTGTCATCACTTTTTTGAATTTGATCCTAAAGCCATATTTTTCCGACTGGGAAGACCCAGACTTTCTCTCTGTCTCTTTCTTTCTGACTCTCTATGCTAACATTCAGACGTGGAGTCAAAGTGAGACAGAACTGTCTGGCAGTGTGTATAGCTACAGGGACCATCTCCCTTCAGAGTTCTCCCTCTCTTCTACTCTCCCCCTCTTTTCTCTCTCTCTCTTTCTCTCTCTGGGTTTCCTCAGCTGTTAAGGCCATCTGTCCAAACACTCCTAAGAGCACTAGCAGAGATCTTTTTTTCTGGACAGAAGGAAGGAGGAGGGGTGACCAGGAGAGGCGTGGGGATGTGCATATAGCTCTTAAGGACCTTCTGGAAAAGGAAAGGGAGCAAAAGAGCAGCTCAAGCTGACCAGGATGATGTAATGATTGTGGGTGTAAGAGAAAGAATTATTCAGTGCGGAAGTTATAACATGGAGTGTCTTCCTCCTCGGGTCCAGTGGGACCGCAGGCTTTTTTTTTTCTTTTCCCATGCACCCCCATGGGCCAAGCCACATCCTCTCTCTGGCTGCTCACATGCCTTTGTGTCACTCTTAAATTGTACATGAAACATCTGCATCAGAACGGCATCACAAGGCTTTTCAGACGAGGCTCAAGCGTTCACAGTGGTAATACAAACCACTTCATTTTCTCGCTCTTTGAAACACAGCAGTTTGGGAACAGACACTGGTACAATCAGGGAAGAGATTACTAATGTGCTGTATCAGCTGCGAAACTCTGAAATAACGGCACGATCAGTACACGTCTGTGCTGATAATTAACCACATGCTACCGTCACAATCCTTAAATCTGAAAGCGTGCGGACAGGTTTGTTAAGGCACAGTTGTTCCCAGTGTAGCTCAGCTTGCTTTGTTTTGTTCCTATGCTTTTTCCAGTTGGTACTCTGAATACATTCAGCTTACCTTTCCTTCTTGGACTGTTTCTAATCATGATCCTGATACTCCCGTTCTGATTCTCTTATCCTGATTCTGATTCTGACCTAATCTCATCATTCCCAGGCTTCTATCTGACAGTGCAAATGTTTTTTTTTTCCGTAAACACGTTTGCTGTTGTCTTGATTCTCACACTGTACCATTTTTCTGTTTGTAGGTTGTTCACTATAGCTGATAGTCGTTAACTGACTGCCTTGCTGAGTTCCGAGTTCCCTGTTTCGCAAGATGAAACCAGACGGGGTTGACTCGGGAGCGGCGGAGCCGATGGTAGCACTAGACGCAGAGCCTGTGATCCAGGGTGAGCCACTGGGGGAAGGCCAGGAACAGGCTCCGCCCGCTTCACAAACCGAAGAGATGGAGCAAGGGGAACCGCAGACAACCGAGACGCCCGCAGCTGCCACCAAGCCTAGCAAGGAAAAGCCTGTGGACCCGAAAGCAAAGACAAAGGGTACCACCAAAACAAAGACATCTACCACTGGCGCTCGTCCCAGCACCACTCAGAGCCGCATGACGAATGGAGTACAGAAGCCACCACAAACCAATGGCCTTGCCAAGAAGACCACCACCAGCGTGGCTGCTGAGAAGAAGACAGCTACCACAGCTACTAAAAAGCCTGCAGCTGCCGCAGGGACAGTGACCACCAAGACTGCCAGCAAGACCATAGAGAAAAAGCCCATTGGGGCACCAAAGACCACCGGCGCGACACAGACCGCCAAGAAGACCTCTGTCAATGAGGAGAAAAACAAACCAAAGCCTACAGGTAGGTGGAAAGAGGTGCTGTTAAAGAATAATGTCTATGGGAAGGAGTGAAAGTCAATGGCCACCAATTAGCATTGTGCTAAAATGATTTGTTCGCGTCTCATTATGGTTGATTAAATTATGTTCATGTTGGAATTGCCAAGAGATTTTGGTTATCATAAAGCTAGGAGTAGCTGAAACAATGGCATAGCAACTCGAAGTACAAAAATACATATTGGCGTCCATGGACCTTATTGCTAACAAACCTTTAGAAGTAGTTATGAAATTCAGGATTTGAGCAACCAGTTTATTTAAACTCTCTTTTATCCTTTTTCATCATACTAGCTTCAGCTCCCGGACCTGCCTCTGCCACTACCACCAAGCCCAACGCGACTTCCTCCTCCAAAACCGACAAGCCACCTGTCTCCAAGACAACCAGGTAGGCCTCTGATTGGTGCAGATGTTACCGAGCAGCCTGCCAGATGGAGAATGGTAATTAGGAGCGCAGGCCATGGTGTATGGTTGCACATTAAGCCCCCCTCTGTCTCTCTCTCTGTCTCTCTCTCTCTGTCTCTATCCCTCTCTCTTTGTCTCTCTCTCTCTGTCACTCTCTCTCTCTCTCTATCCCTCTCTCTCTCTCTCTCTCTCTCTCTCTCCCTCTCTCTTTGTCTCTCTCTCTCTGTCTCTCTCTCTCTCTATCCCTTTCTCCCTCTCTCTCTGTCTCTCCCTCTCTCTCTCTCTCTCTCTCTCTCTGTCTCTCTCTCTGTCTCTCTGTCCCTCTCTCTCTCTGTCTCTGTCTCTCTCTCTCTCTCTCTCTCTCTCTCTCTCTCTGTCTCTCTCTCTCTCTCTCTCTCTCTCTCTCTCTCTCTCTCTCTCTCTCTCTCTCTCTCTCTCTCTCTCTCTCTCGCTCTCGCTCTTTGAGCTCTTTATTTCAGCCCACATGTTACTTAGCATTAGCTTAACATTTAGCATTTCTGCATCTGGACAGGAAAATGGCTTCTGGGAAACGTTTAGCTTTGCTCTGTGAGTAGGCCAATAGTAATGCGGCACGTTCTCCCAGGGGAAGTGCATCTCGTCTTAGCCTTGCCAAGACCCACAGCATTTAGATCAGAGATTACGCTGTTCAGAAGATAAGGCCTGAAGAAGAATGACAGGCGAGGCGGTGTGTTGTTTGTGTGGCGCTTCAGCAATCAGCTCAGATTATTGCGTATACCTGCGTCGAGCGTGTTCTTGCAGAAACAAACACGACCACTTGGCGCCCCTGCCTGAATGACGCCTTTGTTGTTGAGCCATGAGGAGGAATGTCGTGAAGTTCTTCTGTGGTCTCTATCGCTCTATTTCGTACCAGCATGTGTGTTTGGAATTTGATTGTTTTCAACTTTGTGATTAAACAGCAAGTTTTTTTGTGTACCGTCTAATTATTTTCTTTACTGTTTACTTAAGACATGACAGTTTCCCTTCCTTACTGTCACTGTGCTATTAACTGTTTTTTGAAGGATGAAAAAAAACGGATTTTTAGTGGAAAAAAAAAAAGCCCAAACACGGACAATGCGGAGGATCGTAGGGTTAATTAAGCGCCGTGTCTTTCTGTCTGCCGAGTCGGCCTCGTTTTGGACGAGCGTCAACATCCAAGACAGCTCCATGAATCATCTGTTATTGGCCATGACCTTATTTCAACTTTTTTTTTTTTTTTTTCGTTTCTTTCCCCTGATTCTGAACTCTCTTCTGCTTTCTTTTTTTACTTTTGTTTGCATATATGTTTGACTATATTCACATTCCTCAGACCCAAATGCACTATTTATCTCAATACATTCAGTATATTCGAAAGATTTGATGCTTTTGGTCATGCACGCTTGATCAGAGTCATGTTCACAGAGGTCTTCTGTATGATTGTCCTTTTTGTTGTTGTGCAGCGATGGGGCATTACATCATCGTTTAATCTTTACCGAAATGTTATTGGCCTGGGAAGGTTGCGATATGCAAAAAGTATTCCGTCTTATCGTGTGCTGCGATCATAGCGAGACACCGCAGACGGGATGTTCTCGTGCTTGAATCCTGGTGTCTTTTGTACAAGCCAGTAAAAGTAAAAAAAAATTTTAAAAAAAAGCAGGCTGATCTTTATCTGCATGATGATGATGTGATTCATTTATCATGATTGTGATGTATTGCAAAGCGGATCGGTCATAATGTGTAGCACTGCTTCGGCACATGTTCTGTGTGCGCGCACAATTATGCTTTTAATATCTGTGGCACAATGCAAATGTGTGTGTGTGTGTGTGTGTGTGTGTGTGTGTGTGTGCGTGCAGGCTGGAACAGTGGGGAGTTCCTGCTCTCTTCAGTGTATACGGCAGACGGGCCATGAATAAAACATGGCAATCAACGCACATGTAACTCTACTTGTGTGTGTGTGAGAGAGAGAGAGAGAGGGAGAGAGAATGTGTTTGTGTGGGATCGTGCACGTGCCTGACGATGTTGGCATTTCTACGTCTGTATGTTGGAATGTGTGTCTCAGATTTTCTGTGGGTGTTTAGCATCTGGGTGTATGTGTGTGTGGATGAGAGAGAGAGAGAGAGAGAGAGAGAGAATGGCTCTGTTGTGGTGAGCACTGTTGAGCTTTAACCTTTTGTAACCCTGCATCACGGCAGCGTGTGGCGTTTTAATTAACACACACAGCAGATAAAGGAGTGACCCTGACGCAGTGGGCGTGTCATTCAGACAAGCGTGAGCTCAC
Organism: Parauchenoglanis punctatus; assembly: GCA_030068025.1. Lineage (NCBI taxonomy): Eukaryota > Metazoa > Chordata > Actinopteri > Siluriformes > Auchenoglanididae > Parauchenoglanis > Parauchenoglanis punctatus. The sequence goes on from JAQQZU010000021.1 coordinate 1,763,673, forward strand.
AGTGAGTCACGTCACATTACACTGTAAATCTCTCTCTCATACTGTCTGTCTCTCCCTTTCCTTCTGTCTCTCCGTATCTGTCTCTCCCTTTCCTTCTGTCTCTCCGTATCTGTCTCTCTCTCTTTCTTTCTGTCTCTCTGTATGTGTGTCTCTCTCACTGTCTCTCCTTCTGTTTCTCTCTGTCCATTCTTTTAAATCTTTTTTTCTCTCTCCGATCTCTGTATTCCTCTGTCTTTTTACCAGTTTCTCTCTCTCTCTCTCTCTCTCTCTCTTTCTCTCTCTCTCTCTCTCTCTCTATGGTTGTATTTCTGTGTCATTCTGTTACTATTTTTGTCTCTCTCGTTCTGTTTCTGTCTTTTCCTCTCTCTCTCTCTCTCTCTCTCTCTCTCTCTGCCTACCTCTGCACTGCATCTAATCACCAAATGGATCTTGCAGTATAGGAGAGCTGGGTGTGGCGGGGACTGAGTGTGTGTGTGTGTGTGTGTGTGTGTGTGTGTGTGTGTGTGTGTGTGTGTGTGTGTGTGTGTGTGTGTGTGTGTGTGTAACCACTAGCACTTGATTGACTGATTGCTTTAAAACCCAGCCTTGCTTCACGCTCTTCACCTTCTCGGCCAGCTTTCTTCCTTGCGTGTGTAACTCGAGGCGGTACGCCCCGTTCCTGTTTTCTCCACGTTCATGCTGTGATTAATGTTACACCACGCTCCCTCTGTCATGTCGTTACACCGTTCATCCTGGTTTATTTGCAGAGAGAGCCGTCAGGTTTCTGACTGAGCACAAATGCGCTTGTACATCAGGCAGGTAGCTCCATGGACAGACGGTAGAGCCGGGCGGTTTGGCGATATAACATGGATATTGTGATAAATCATGTCACGATACATTTTTCTGAGATATCGCTGACGTCTTCAGGGTTTCTTTTAATTAGAATTTTTGAGTGAAATTCTCACTGACAAGCAAATGTTAGTGCTTTGCGAAACATAACAGCCAATCAGGGTAGCGTTTGGAATGTTAGGAATTGTTTTTGTGGAACAGTCTTATGAAGCCAGGTAGAGAAATCATTATAGTTTTGAAAACAAGCTTTAGGATACGTTTTGTATTTTGTATTGCACGAAGTTTTTGGCAGCATTTCGTTTTGTCCTGAAATTCAAATCACATGGGACGTTCTTCCTTCAGAGGAGTTTTGAAGTAGTGTCCACCCTCAACCACATTGCTTCTCTTCACCTGCCGCAGTGTTGGAGTGACGTCATGTCGCCACCTCAGCTGATCGGTGGCGTTTATTAGCTGGAGGCCTTGGCCTTCCTCAGCGGGATCCTGATTTCTGGACTATAAGACGAGCAGCAGATTGACTGTCGCTCATTTTATAGCATGTCAGGATTCGTCTGTTTTTATTGCGTTTCGTGTATCTGCCCGCTTTAAGAAGCATCCGCACAGGTTTGGATCGATGCCTCTTTGGCGGAGCTGCGCACGTGTCTGCGCTTTTTCAGGCATTAGCAGAATCAATTTAAGGGGCTAAAGAGTCCCAGTTGCCTAATTAAATCTTCATCGGATGTTAGATGCCAGTTCCCTTCAGCGTCACGTGGAGGTCTGTGCTTCTGCTTACTTGATCATGTATGGGGGAAAACTCAACTGAAGTTTCTGTTTAATTTATGGTGGATCGAATGTTCAGACTTGCTGTTGCTGACTAAAAAAAAAAAAGAAAAAAAATGCCTCATGATTCACACTTAATGACTAATGCCTAATGAGTCAGTGTTATTTGTAGAAAAAAAAAAGCCCAGGGGTGTGTGTGTGTGTGTGTGTGTGTGTGTTTGTGTGTGTGTGTGTGTATGTGTGTTCTGTGATCCTGTTGTTTTTTCAGATTATGCTCTAAATGTTATTCCTTTGCCCCCTAACCAAGGCACAGATCCCAGTGGCCTAGCCAAAGGTTATATCAAACTTTTATAGATACATAAATATGAACACAGTGGCCTAGTTTACGCCCCCACCTCTAACACAGTGCACAATCCAGATCTAACTCGGTGCAAATAAGAAGCATGGTTTTAAACAGGGCATTATTTGAGAAGTGGAAGTGGCACTAATCTGAAGTTTTATCCTGTTTAATCGGACTAGCAGTGCGCATCATGCCTTGTCTCATCTCTGTCATGTTACATTTGAAGCAAACTGACATTAATTCTCTCTCTTACTCTCCTCTTTCTCTAAATCAAATCAGATCCATCCCTGGTGATTACGCATAGTGGTTGGAGTTGGGGTATTTATTCGTGTCCCTCTTCCTCCTCTTCCTCCATATCGAATATCAGTTCTGGAAGTTTCTTTCCGAATGTTGAGCCTCCATCCCCTCCTCTTTACGCTGGCTTTAATGCTGATGAAACCTTTCAGCCACAATCTGCTGAGTTACAGAGACAAATTATGGGCAGAACCTACCACTCTTAACATTACCTAGGCTGATGTTGCTCATTCCATATAGCTTTCACGTCCGTCTAAAGTCACAATTTGTGTTCGAGAGCTTTTAGTGTTATGGACACCAATACATCTGTAAATAAAAAAAAAATTAGTTTGGGAGATATTTTTGGTTTAATCTTATAACTTCTGGCAAAAATAGCTGTACTAATATTTGTGTTTCTCCAATTAAATACTCTAGAAACGTTTGTCATGTCATACCTCCGGTTTGGGCTTTGCTCTACTGGAGCAGTTTGTTAGCAGCAGGAGCAGTTTGTTGATTTATTAGCAGCAGGAGCAGTTTAACTCATTCGCACCAATAGCAGTTGAAAAAAGCTGTAATTAAAACGCTTTGCTGTTTTGCATGTTTAGCTAATTTTGCCCAGCTACTCACGGTGGTGCAGTGGTTAGCACTGTCGCCTCACAGCAAGAAGGTCCTGGGTTCGATCCCCGGGTCACCCAGGGTG
>JAQQZU010000021.1:1767375-1782666 GCA_030068025.1 Parauchenoglanis punctatus
TGGCGACCTGCCCAGGGTGTACCCCGCCTCTCGCCCGAACATGCTGGGATTGGCTCCAGCTTCCCCGCGACCCAGACCGATAAAGATGGATGGATGGATGAATATTGATGGATGCATCAATATTCGGAAATAAATCGACTCTTTTTCAAGCCATTTTATTGCCACTTTAACATATCAAGATTATCCATTCATGCAGGAAGTGTCTCTTCACTTTAGAGATTATTGACAATTACTGCAGGCTGGGAGTCAAAATTGTAGGCCACACCCAAACAGTACTTAGATCGGTTTGCTCAGCATATTCAGCTGCCATTTTACAATTTCTTTCCATTTTCATTTCAGCGTTGCTGGACCTTACTAATTGATGCTGCTGCTTTTATAAGCAGATCCGGCCCTATACTGAACTAAATATTACTCTAGGGTTACTTGAAGGAACTAGGCCTAGATTTCATCATTTTCCCAGTTTGATCTTGTGTTGGGGATGTCATGTGGGATTGAAGTTGGATAAATACATCAATTAATATTTTACCATTTTATGTTATCTTTTATATCCTAATTAGGTAGGAATTGCTCCATTCCCCAAGATAAGGGAAGCAACAATACTGTAATTGAACAAATTATAGTATCCTTATCAAATCTGGGTCCTCTGTCTATAACCCTGCATTCACACTGCAAGGCAATGCACTCCTGTGCTTGTAGCAGCTGCTACTGTTGTCAATTCTGAGTGTGAAATAATGCACCAGTCAGCCTATGTCATTGTGGTCATCAATGAGATGAGAGCCAAACCTGTTATTAATCCTAAAGTTCTCCATTGAACTGAAAAGTGCATCTGATCGTGTTTGGGTTCGGCGCTTGGGCACAGACCGTGATCACACTGTGCATGAGCCCAGCTGATCTGCTCCTGCGAGTGCTATGGAGCGATCACTGGTCAATCGAATTGGTCTTTGAGGGTCAAATGCTCCCGGGAGTGATAGTCACATAGTGTGAGTACGCCCTCAGCTTAACATTGTACTCATCATAAACTAACTATCATAGTAATATTTACATTTCTTCATTCAGTAGAAGTGATGGACTGATGTTTGCACAGGAGCCTTATAGTAGGAGCTTGTAGATTCTCCTACAGAGCTGCTACTGCCTTGTACTTGCTGCTTTCTTGTAATCCTTGTGATTGTGTGGAAGTATTTAAATTAACACATATATGACTGCGTTCTCATTGATATTCATCAGGTCTTCTTAATTGAAAATGTTCAGTCCTGTAATCTTGACATGATGAAGTAGTATACAAAGCCAAAGAACAAACGTGGTCACATTGCAATTATCTGAGACAGCACTGTGCTTTTATATTCCATCTCTGGAGTTTTCCTTTGCTACCACTGATGTGTCTTTGCTCATCTGACAAACTCCTTTGTTTCTGTATAAAATAAGCTGAATCAGGAAGACACCCATTTTTCTGCTCAGCACTGCCGAGCCCATTCTTCTTTTATCTCCGCATAACCAGCCCTTTACACCCATGGCTCTATTTGTAGGACATGAATGTCATATCTGTGATATTCTGTCTCCCTTCTTTTCACCAGAATACACAGAGAATATTCAGCAGTCGTGCGCTTTGCCTCCACACACACTAAAACACACGAGTGGAATTTGAAGGGTTATTTTCGCTTGTGCTTTTTCAGCATTAAAGATTAAAGTGACTCTCGATGCTCTTCCTGTCTTGTCATCCTTGCTGGCACTCTTGTTGGTTCAGAGTCTTTATATAGAGCAGGCCGCCAGTGGAGCGTGGATTAAGGAGATCAACCGCTCATGCCATGCCTGCAGGATCTAGGTTGCGTTTCTCAGCCCTGATGTGAAGCCCAGGCCCTACAGGACCACTTACCAGGCGGACAGCATTAGTCATGTGGTCGTATGGGTCACTGTGGGGCTTGGTGAAAAACAGGGGCTGGCTATGGTAATTTTTAGGGGTGAAGTGGTTCATATCAGGTTTGACTGGATTGTTTGCTACTCATGTCTGTTTGGGTAGTCAGTGCTGCTTCAGCACCCATCGAGCTTAATTAGAAAGGGATTACAGGGATTAAATGATGAATACAGGTAAGTATATCTGGTTAGCAGTAGGGCAACCACAAAAGAGATGATGAACAGGAGTGACCAAGAGCAGTCAACACAGCCACTGATCAGTGAACAGGACAATGTCTAGGGCTTATGTCTTAACTACATACACACATCAAGTCACTTATGTTGCTTGTATATAATCTGTTGTTGGCGAGTGCTGTCTAAACTTTTTTTTTAATTTTTTTAATTCCAAATGATAAATGGCAGTAGCCAAAATATAAAGCTCACTATATCATTTATATACATCTAAGAGACAACAAAGAACAGCAAAAGGGAACTAATACAAGCTAAAGTTGTGAGTTGAGAGCTGAAGAAACATCAGATGATGTCACATAATAGGATTGATCTGAGGACTCATTTGAGCCAGTCATTTAGATTTGTCACTTTACTTAAGTACAGCATACTTAAGTTGTATAGAATAGAGAACATCTCAGTTCAGATGTCACACTTTTGCTTTGTTGGCTGCCCCTGACCCTGAAATCATGGCTCCTGGTTTGTGTATGTCCATAGAAAATTACTTTGTTGTAGTGTGACTGTAGGATTACTGGGATTAGTGACACACACACTTACTCATATAGAACACACAGAAATGCTTTCTGTTTCCTTGAAATGCTCATATTGGTGATGCATTCTTACTGTTCTCTGGAGTCTTGAATGTACTTTAAGTCGAGTATCTTCTGACTCGCTGTATGTAGGTTACAACTTTGACAGATAATTAGGGACAGCCGTCCTATCTACTCCTTGATCAGAGACCATATTAAAATGTGTCTGGTCCTCATTCATCGGTCTTACTCTGTCACATCTGTGTCATAGTATCTGTGATAGAACTGGGTCAATAAGAACAACAGCATGTATCATATACCCAGAAGACCATAATATAGTTTAGGGGATCTTTACAAATTTTCCATTTACTCTGCTAGTCTTGGCCCAGTTTTCAAAACAGGAACAGGTGGCCTGATCCTATCTCACATTTAGGACCATGCCTTCTTACCCCCTTTCCCACTGCTGTGCTTCCGTGCACTTTCCTGTTGGTTCTCCAGGCCATTGTGAACAATTGGCTCAGGTCAAACAGAGCATCATGATCACAACCACAGCGCTTATTACCCTCACAACGATATTTAACATGTTGATATACTGTTTCGTGTAAACTCTTTTTGTGCAACAAATTGTTTTCTGTTGATGCTTGCTGTTGATAGTACATGCTTTCTTTCTGTCATTACTTCTCCAGGCCTGCCACAGGTACTACAGCTTCTCGCCCAGCTTCTGCTGCACCAAAGTCAGCTGGCCCCGCTACGTCCAAGACGCCAACACTTGCATCAAAGACCACCCCGTCTGCAGCCAAACCAACCACCTCCACTACTAAACCATCACCTGCTAAAACTCCCTCTGCTGGTCGAGCACCAACCACATCCACAAAGAGCCCTACACACATCAAAAAAGGTAGATAAAAAATCAGAAATTATATTTATAAGCATTTTCACTCTTAAAAGAAAGGTTTGCCATTTTTTTCTACATTATGTGGATTTTTATGGATGAGTTTAATTATTTGAGATGTTGGCCTATGTGAGGTGTATTAACTTAAAATGTGACTTGTATTTGGCCCTCCATTTGTGCATACTCTGTAGGCAATGTACATGATACATTTTTTGGAATATTTAAAAAGGTCTTATATTAACTAAAAACAGATGAAAACCACCAGAAATAAGAACTAATTAGCCTTAGGCTCTGTTATTTACATGATGTTTTCTGTTACTGTTTTATACAGTATATAACATGACTCCATAGCATTCAGATATGAATAGTTTTTTTCTTTGTTCAGTATTAATGTGTGACAGTAACAGACACTGAGAACAATCTTCCCTTTGCTGTATGCTTATTTATTTAGATGCAAGCAAGCCAGCCACCCCAGCAGCCAAAAAGTCAACTGCCTCTCCTCTTACTCGCCCTGCTTCAACTAAGACCAACAAGCCTGACACTGTGAAGGCAGCTACGCCAGCCAAACCAGAGTCTGTCTCCAAGAAACCTACCCCCAGCAAGCCAGCAGTGGAAGCCAAGACAAGTAAGCCTAAGGAGAGCAAACCGACTCCATCAAAGGATATCAATGCCACCCTGAAAACATCTAGTGCTAAGAACAGCACAGCCAAGACAGCGAGCCCTAAGAAAGTAGTGGGTAGTAGCACTCCCATGCCAGTTAAGCGTGGCCCTAAAGCGGTGCAGCAAGAGAAAGAGGCCGTAGCTCCTGCTGTTGAGACTGCAATTGAAGCTGTGGCTGTTGCCACTGCTGCCACATCTGCTGGTACATTAATCGCAGTGACAGACAATGAATCTGAAGTCCATTCTGAACTCCCGCCTGAATCCAAGCCTGAAGTTCCACCTGAAGTCAAGCTCGAAGTTCCACCTGAAACCAAAGTTGAAGTTGCACCTGAGCTTGAACATGCACCTGAATCCAAATTCGAAAATGTACCTGAACCCAAGCTTGAAGATACACATGAACCCAAGCTTGAATATGCACCTGAATCCAAATTCGAAAATGTACCTGAACCCAAGCTTGATGATGCACCTGAACCCAAGGTTGAACATGCACCTGAATCCAAATTCGAAAATGTACCTGAACCCAAGCTTGAAGATGTAAATGAACACTCTTCACCACTCCCATTAGAAACCGACTCTCAACTTGCATCTGAAGCCAAGTCCAGATATTTTCCTGAAACTGTATCTGAACTCCTACCTGAAACCAAGGATGAACTTGGACCTGAACCCAAATCAGACCTGTTGGAAACAGAGTGTGAATTTATACATGAAACTATGTCTGAACTCCTGCTTGGAACCAAGCCTGCACTTGCACCTGAACCCAGATCAGACACCCTGTTGGAAAGTGAGTCTGAATTTAGGCCTGAAACTATGTCTGAACTCTTGCTTGAAAGCAAGCCTGTAATAGTACCTGAACTCAAATCAGAACTCCCATTAGAAAATGATCCTGAATGCACATCTGAACACCTGCTTGAAACCAAGTATGAATTTGCTCCTGAACCCCAATCAGAACCACTGAAAACTGAATCTGAATTTACATCTGAAACAAGGTCTGATTTTCTGCTTGAAACCAAGTCTGAATTTTCCTCAGCCCCTGAGCACAAGTCAGAACCCCTGTTGGAAACAGAGTCTGAAATTGCCCCTGAACCCAAGTCTGAAGTTCTGCTAGAAACAGAGTCTGAAATTTCCCATGAACTGGAGTCCCAATTCTTGTTTGAAACTAAACCTGAACCTCTGCCTGAAACAGTCAGAACCCCAGAACCCACAGTTGAATCTTTGATTACTGCTGCAGTTGAGGACATTGCAGCAGACACTGAGGATATTCCATCAGATGCAAAAGAAGAAACACCTGAAGAGGTGGTGCCGCAGCTGGCAGCTCAGTTGAATCTAGTCAGTCTTGAGCACCCAAGTGCTTCTTCTACTCTCGGAACGACAGTCATGTCACCACCATCCTCCCCTACTGCAGAGTCTCTTGCAAATGTGGAACCCCAGATCTCTGCTTCGCTACAAGATATGTATGATGACAATAATCCCTGGGCACAGAATCAGCCCATGTTCTCAAGTGATATTACCACACATAATCTGGAGCAAGAAGAGATCAGGGTTCAAGAGGATCTCCTGACCACCATTAAGTCTTCAGAAGAGACAGTGGATGTAGGGGAATCTTTCAGTCTAGGAGTGGAGCCTGAACTGTTGAGTAGCTCCCATGTGGCACACTTTAGCAGCGTGTCACCTACTTCTCCTAGTATGGAAAAGGAGGAGGCAGTGGAAAAGGCAGAGGAAGAAATCAATGAGGATGACCATGATGAGGAGGAGGAAGAAGAAGAGGAGGAGCAGCAGGAGAGGGATATTGTAAAGGTTCAAGCAGTGCCTGAAACACAGCAAGTGGATGATTTTAAGTTTGGATTATCAGAATTTGGCAGCTCCAATAGCGGTGTAATGCAGTTTGATGACTTTGGCAGCATCATCCAGCAGGGGCAAGTAGAAACAACCTCAGCCTTCCACATGGAGTCACATCACATTGACAAAGATGAAGAGGAATTCTCTTTGAAAAAAGTGGAAACTGAACAGCCATTTATGGGCCCACCTGGGGTCAAATCTTTTTCAGATGAAGAGGAAGAAGAAGAAGAGGAAGAAGAGCATGAAAAGGAGGACATGGACACTGGTCCAGAGCATATTGACAAGGACCATATGGACTTTGGCCATGAGCAGGCTGGTGATCACCACATGGATGTTCTCCTCAGATCTGAAGAAGAGGAGGAGCATGAGGATGAAGATGTTGAGATGGTTAGTGAAAGCCAAATGGAGAGTGGAAGCAAAATTGCTGAAAATGTTGATGAGGATGACTACGAGGAAGGATATCTAGACAATTTGAATCGCACTGTTCCAGCTCCCTCAATACCCATGACTGCAGCCTGGGGCCCATCCAACCCCTTTGCAGACACTTGGGCTCAGCCAACCTCCATCAATGTAACATCCAGTCCCTTAGACGCTAAGGCATCTGATCCTGAGACACCCACAAAGTCTCCTGCTGAAGCCTGGCTGGAGAAGCCTCTAGGACATTTGACCGAACCACACCTTGAGGTCCGTGAAGAGACTGAGAGCTCAGTCCCAGTGGATGGTGCTAACCTGTGTGCACCTGCAATTGGTATGTCTCAGTCAAGCACTCTTAGTGGAACGGCCCTGGCAGCCCACAGCAGCAGTGAAACTAGCACACCTGAAGAGCTGCGGGACTATGACAGCAGCTCAGGTGTGGAGTCACGCTCAGACAAGCAACAGACACCTGTCCCCACTGCGCAGCCTGACCAGGACCTGGACCTCGGGATTCACCTGGAACGTGGCGATGGGGAGGAAGAGGAGGCCGAAACACTCCCAGCAGATGAGGTCCTGGGCGATGCTCCAACTGCACCAGCGTCTGTTCCATCATCCCCTTCTACTTCTGGAGATGAGGCAAGTGATACTGAAGGAGAGATGCAAATCAATGACCCTGATGTTCCAGCTGATGACACTGCAGCCTTAGACAGTCCTACCGCCTCCCAAAACCTCCCTGCCTTGGAGGAAGACGAGGAGGCTACCGACATACAAGCTGGAGAGGAAGACGGTGGGACCCCGCAGTCTGCCAACTCTGTAGCCTCCTACGGCTTTGATTGCTCAGTATCCAACTCTAATGCCCATTCTACTGCTGAGAGCTGTGGTAAGAGCCCTGGGATTTTTTCCCTAGAGAATGAAGATCAGCTTCCAGAAGAGGCTAAGGATCCCTCACTCATTAAAGAGTTGACCTTGCCTGCTGCAGCCGCTCAAGCTGAGGATCTGCTGGGTTGCCCAGTCGACCTGCTTCCGCTCAGCCAGCAAAGGGAGTCACACACCAATCCTGATGACCAATACCTGCTGTCCGGGAAGACCGGAGCCAGCGCTCTAGAGGAGTCTGACCCTGAGTCTCCCATGCACCTGTCTCCCCAGCACGGGGACAGCACCGATGGCCAGCCACCTTACTACTCTACCATATGTGATAACACTGATAGCTTTCTGGCAGGTAACGTATAAAGTCCCCTAATGGAATGCACCTTTTCCCACACCCTTCCCAAAACAAAAAAAACTTCCCTTTTTGTCATTTGTTTTCTTAACAGTCCAGGCGATGGTGTAATGAAATGGGGAAAATTGGACATGTAGGGGATGGACTGTAGGTTTATCAGTGCTGCTTTCTCTTTCTTACTACTATTATAGTCATGGTTATGATTGTATGGCTTAAATTCCTGTATGTACAATAGCTATTTTCATTTTCTATTAGAATGTACTATTGAATAACACTGCATACTACAGCACCCCTGAACTTGGATTGATAGACTGAACTGTTGTGAAGTCCTTTAATGAATAAGGAAAGCAAAAGATAAAACAAACAAACAAAAAACCCTAAAGAAAAGAAAAAGGATCACATTGGACGGACTCTATCTATGTTTGTATTTATCCTACTGTTTTTACCGAACAAGTGTCAAATGATTTTTTTTATACTTGTTTAATTGTTTATTTTTGTTAAGTTCCCAGTCTTCTCTTGCACTGTAGATGTACCCTTTTTTTTTAAAACTTGTTCCTGTGTCAAGAACTAACTGTTTTAGCACTAACTAAGGATAGATTTTCTTCCGGAGGCGTCGCACTTTGGGGTTTTTTCAGTGTAGGGAGTTGTTGGAATGTTAGATGGCAAGCAATGTTGTTTTGTTTTGTTTTTACATTTTTTTTCCTAGTATAAAAAAATTCCAGCACATTTTTGTGAAGGATAACTTATAATAAGTCACATACCACAGCTTTTTAAGTACTCAGCAGTGATCTGGTTGTGTTGATTTGCAGTAGATGGACATTTTTACTTTGGCTCAAATATTCAATGTGGTTGGAAAAAAGGCACTCGCGTTTAAAAAAAAAAAAAAAAAAAAAAAAAAAAAGACACTTGAATGGGGGTGGAGTATTGGACATTTGGATTGGAAATTGCATGTACAACTAATTGCTTTACTGTAATACTGTTCAAGACATTATGTCAGGATGATCAAAATAATAATAATAATAATAATGGTTCGTTCTAATTAAAAGGTTTTTCAAAATTCCATTAAACATCATTTCAAGGCCATCTGTTCCTGTTTCTTATTTCCCGCATGGTACAAAATAATTTGTCCTCTGGTTTTAAAGTTTAGGTAGCCATTGAGAACTATTCCCATTGGTGCCTTCCCATGAAGTCTGACTGGGAACAGGAATGGTGTTACCTCCTAATGGAATTTTGATGAAATGACAGCCCTGGTGTCCACACCCATCATCTCCAGCATGCACCCTGATCTAAAATGCTATCCCTCTCTGTTAGCAGAGTCTGCAGTGCCAGACAAATAAACTCTCCATTCTGGTCGTCTTGTCTGTCTACTGATTCTAAAGGAATGTTACATGTACAACTTTGCATAAGGCTACACACAATCCAGCATCCCCCTGAATGAATCGTGTCTCTACCTCTTGGTAGTCATTTGGAGGTCTCTGTCCCCAAACCTCTTTTTTTTGCTTTCCTTCATCCATTTTCTCCATAAGAGCTCTACACACCAGTCTTCTTACTTTGTTGTTTTACCCTCATTCACCACAGCTTTAGTCATTTCACACCCACCCTGTGGTACAAACCCACAGACAAATACAGTGTAAAAAAAAAAATTAAAGTTACAGCTTTACCTCTTTTTACAGAAAACTCTGACATATCAAACATTACACACATGTATGTGGAGCATCTGCCATGAATGTGCTGTTACTATATAAACCAAAACTTATTAGTAACAAGCACATTGATATATTCCTATGATTTGTAGTTAAAGAGAATCAATCAACACTGTTGTGTGTATACACATATATACACTGTATACTATATGTATTATTTTTCCTCAGATTAGAATGTTTGTTATTTATAAATATATTTTCTGGTAATATTTTTCCAATTAATAATAATAATAATAATAATAATAATAATAATCTCTTCTTACTGAAGTAGCTGTATGAAAGTAAGCACTAGTTTGTCTGCCGAAAAGTGATTCTTTGAAGCAGATCCTTGGAGGGACCTGTATGTTCTCTCAAGGTCAAGGTCTGTAATTTTTTTCTGGAGAAGTCAGTATTGGCCAGTTGTGATGTTAGTAATTTAGATTGCTGAGTAAAGCTCCTGATAAAAAGCCTGAGGCTGGCATTTGGAAAGTTTTCTGATCTGATTTTGCTTTCTGTATTGGATTAAATACCTAAAAAGGAAATTAATAGTTATCCACCAGGAGACAGCCCAGCACAGAAACCCAAATGTGGTTGGTTAACTGCCTGAAAAACAGGCCATGTATGAAAAAGGGATGGGCCAAAATATTTTAATCCCAGTACTGTAGACATTACACAATGTATAGTTATTTTTGCAACTGACTTTTTATGACATTAGAACAAAGGCATTGGAAAATCCTTTATTGCAATCTATATTTCATTTTTAATGAAGATTTGCTTACAGATACTTGACCAGTAATGGTTTTGTCCTATGGACCTATTTCTTTTTAAATTGTGCAGTGCTGCTTGAACTTATTTCTCTCTCCATGGTACTTTCTGTCTGGTTTTTGTTTTTATTATTATTTCTCATTCTTTTCCTTCTGGTCAACCCCCCTCTCTGTTATTTGCTCCTCTATCAGTAACCAATATTGCAAGTGCTCTTGACTGTTCCACAGGGTACAATAATATTCGGATACCAAGCCATCAGGAAGCAAAGTACGACAACCTACTATCACCTTCTCCAGAGGTCAATGGCAATCAGCACCTCAATTTGGTGCAGACTGCACATCGGCACTATAAGCCCCTTATGTCCCATCCTCAGCAGAAGAAACAGCCCACCAGCTGGATGGTAGAACTTGTCAGGGTTCCTGCTGCTTGTCCACCACAAGCCCCACGAGCAGGTCAGCTGAGGCGCCTGGAGCAGCACCAGCTCCACCTTCGCCACATCCTGCAGCGTCAGGAGCAGGAAAGACAACAGCGTCTATGGCTGGAGGAAGAGAGGCAGAGACAGGAGCTCCAGAAGCAGCTTGTGAGGCAACAAACACTGCGGCAGTGGCAGAAGCAAGAAAGGCAGAGGATGGAACGGCAGAAGCAATTGGAAAGGCAACGTCAAGAGCTACTGCAGCTTCAACTTCATCAGGAGAACAGGCAGCGCCGGCAGCTCCTGCAGTGGCAGCTTGAGCTAGAGCAGCGACTTAAAAGGCATCAAAAGGTGCAGTCAACCAAGCGGATTTCCCCCTCACATGGACTCTGCACCATCTATGAAGCCATGGAGACCAGTGAGGAGGAAGATGTTGTTAAGAACAATGCCTTGAGGAGAAAAGAGTTGGGAGGGCAGGAGAAACCAACCAAGCCGCCTCTGCGCCTAACAAATGGAAACTTCCACAAGCCACCTCAGTGTGAGCATGACTGGAATGCCAAGATGGATTTGGTGCAGAAGCTGATCAACCAGGCCTTGCTACTTGAAGGTCAGGATGGCGGTCCTCCCCTGCTTTACCTGCCTGGGCAAGGAGGGGGCACACTCAGCCCTCTGGAGAGTAGCTCCTGGCCCCAGATCCTGCACCAACTTAGCCATGCATCGGCCACCATCACCTCTGTTAGTAGCTACTCCCCCACATGGGGAAACTCACCACAGGGTGACTGGACCATCGTCGAGCTTGAAACGTATCACTGAGAAATTTCCTCAGCCCTTCTAAACTGAGTTAACACCATATCAGTGTTTTTAAGTGTATCTTTGTGCATTGTCTAATGTACTTCTCATACAGTCTCAATATATTGACAATAACGATACTCTGGCAACTCAGGTGTTCCATTTGATTCTATAGCTTACTGATCAGCTCCCATCATTCCTATTTATCAGTGGTAAGGGAACATGACAGGACAACAGCTAAGCTAATATGACTTGAGTGAATTTCTCAGCATTTACATGATTACATGAGTGACTGCAATGCAGGTACAAGTGGATCAGGTACATCAGGTATGAAACCGGATCTCCAGCTAACAGTGCTGCTTTGTTCAAAAATTGATCCTGATGAAGGCTAGAGGCGTATTAAATCACACTGTGCGTGTAAAAATGAGCTCAACTGTCTATATGTACCTAAAATCTGGCATCCCAAAGTATATTCTTAATATTAGATCTGAAATGTTACCAACCCATAAGTTGTGAAAGATTTGAGCTAAGGAAGCGCAAACATCTATATCTCTCAATCGACACCTCCTTACCAAAAAGAATCCAGAATTTCGTCTGTGTATAACGAACCTGTGTAGGGAAATGCACATGGATCTAAAAGACTTTCCTGTATGTGAATAATGTGTCTGGTTGTGTTTCTGCCTCCTCTCAAAAGGCATTTATTTTGACAAATGCAGTATCTTTATAGTTCTTTTTTTTTTAATTGTTACACTCGAAGTTGAACTGGATCATTGGTTTGTGTGATCTCTGAGTCTTTTTAGCCTATTGTATTTGATTTCTGAGAAAAGAGACATGGACACTGAAGGCTTATGAGCACTTCAGACACAACGTCTGCACTAATGACTGTGGGGTGAAGAAAATAAGATGCAATGGATGCACCCTCTTTCTCTTTTAGAAAAGGGGGATTTCTGTTCTATGTCCTTTCCCAACATTCCACAACCATTACCTCATTTCCTGGGTCCCTTTGCCTCAATAGGTTTCCCGGGGTTACCGATGATGTCATGGCAACAGTCTGAAAGACACAAGAGATGGAAACAAAGCCTCAGAAAGAGAGAATGGGCTGCAGACTGGGGGCTGATCCCAAATCAGGCCCCACACCCCAAAAGCCCTTCAGTTAGGGCCAAGTAGGCTGGGTAGTTACAGACCAAAGTTACTCATTAGATTACTCCTGGATTTCTCCTGATCTAACTGTTTGGTTTCTTAAGCCTTCTGTGACTAATTTTGTACTGTTGTAGTAAAACCACCAAACTTGAAGTGCTTTTTTTAAAAAAAAACAACAACATTTGAATGAATCCTAATACATCATTCATAAGTAACTAAATTCTGAGAGAAGTTAAATAATCTTGTGTTGTGTGTTAGGTGTGTTCCTGGCTGTGCTGATGTCATCCAGTTAGCTACATGTTTGCTAACTGTCCCTTGTGGGAAAATCACATCTATTTCACGTATGATTATGCGCAGAACATGTGATCACATGAAATGTGTTGGTGAACTTCAACATGCCACTTGTGAATTCAGCTACACTAACATGACATTATGTGAATAACATGAAAAATAAAAGCACATGTCCTACATGTGCCTATTTTATCACTTTATAGCAGCTTGAAGCACTTGAAGCTAATAAGGCAAAAAAAACAAAAACAAAACCTCACATCTGTCGCATACACATATCAAGAAACAATACTGTGCCCTGTTTCAGAAACCAAACCACTAACACTGGACACTCCTTTAATAAATGTTCAATAAACATCTCATAATTCAATAAACATCATAATTACTTTACAGGAATTTCAGTCTGCATCTCTCTCTGTGCTCTCAAAGGTTATTTATTGCAGGAAAAAATCTGTAAATTGATCACACGTTCATCTTCTTGTGTAGGATACATTGTTCGGCAACTATATGTTTAATGTACTAAAATGAAGCGGATACATTTAAAGGTTTTGCTCATTTTTTAATGTATGCTACTTTCTTTGTTATGTTGGTCCCTATTCAAGCTGTGCAGCACAAAGACACCAAGCCCTTTTTCAGCATTTGCTCTGTTACAGTCCTGCCACCTACAGGCTGAACAGGGTAATGACATTATATCACTGAGCTCTGGTTTGCAGGTATAGATCCTCTAACGATCAGATTCCTAATCCAGATCCTGGAATATTCCCTGTCCTGTATATTTGAGCGTTGTCCCTATTCTAAGCCTGGTAATTCACTGACTGGTTAAATCTGTGCGTTTAAGCAGGAGATTCTAAAGGACATGGGTTGGGAACCTGTACCCACACTGCATGTACTGCTTTAATAAATCCTTCCCCTCACCATTTCCCCTCAGTTGAATCTCAGTGTAAATGAATGACAGGTAAAACGACTTCATTCTTTTATTCTGCTCCCTTTTTACCATGTCATACAGGAGACAAAATTAATATATTCCCAACAATATCACTGCATCTATATCTATAATCAATATAATCATTGCACTCACTGCCATTAAACTCATTACATTAAACTGACTGCCAAGGTCAAGTGAGCTGCGACGTCACTTCCTGTGGAAGAAGCTTGACGAAGGTGTGTTAAAAACAACATGGGGGATGCATACTGTAATACAACGGTAGATTATTTATTTATTATTATATTATTATTATATAGTTTAGGTAGTAATAGTCCTATACACAAACAACATTTAATTTAACATTTTAATGTTCAAGTAGTGATTACATTTTTTCAAACAGCATAAATTCTGTGCTGCATAGGATGCTATATAAAAAAAGATTTGTCCAATATTTCTGCAATCTCTTTCTCTCATACAAAGAACTCCTGTAAAGATAAATACGAAAATAATGAAATTAAATCTTTCCACTTAAAAGAAAAATACAATATGCAGTATTCATCCATCCATTATCTATACCACTTATCTGCAGGGAAGCTGCAGCCAATTCGAGCTGTTTTCAAGCAAGAGGTCATGTGGTTAATCTATCACAGGGCTAACACAGAGACAAACAGCCATTCACACTCATATCTACATATATGAGCAATTTACAGTAGCCAGTAGACCTAATATGGGTGTCTTTGGACTGTACCTTTATTATTATTATCTTTTCTTCAATAGTAGTCACAGGTACAGTTTCTGTGGTTGTATAAGAAATGACCTGGTAAGTTTTTCTGATCATTTTGTTGAATTTGCCACAGTTTTTGTGGAGACTTTGACTGTTACAGTTGCTTCTTTTGAGGGAAGGAACCTTAATTTATTTATTTATTTATTCATTTATTTGGTCAAAAAAGGGTCTCTAATGTAATATGTTGGGTTTTTTCCCTCTGTTGCTGTGGCGAGTCAGCCTTGCTTTTATTCCAGATTCTTCTTTTTTGTGTGTTAACAGGCTACTATAGGAACTGGATGCTGAATATTACACTTTTGCACTTCTATAGTTTAACTATTGATCATTTCCTTAGAAGTAAATCATAGCAATAATAATAATAATAATAATAATAATAATAATAATAATATCATCATGCAGAGTCGTGGCCCTCGTGTTTTCTACATGCACACATGCGACCTCATTGAGAAGAGAAAGGCAAAGTCATGTGATTCCTAAATATTCAACATTACTACAAGAGATCATCTGCAAAGCAATAAAGACAACCATTACAGAGTTGACAATGGCAACAGCTCCACTCGTTGTATAGCCTTCTCGTTATATGCTTCAATCTTGAAACATAAAATGAGATGCCTGCTCTCCTGTAGCTCACTACTAACCACTAATTTCCTGCTGCTCTGCACCCTCAGCTCCTGCTCCTGCTCTCCAACCAGCAGCAAACAAAACTTCTGATGACCGTCAACGTCACACGGTGGTGCGGTGGTTAGCACTGTCGCCTCACAGTAAGAAGGTCCTGGGTTCGATCCCCGTGTCACCCAGGGTGCCTTTCTGTGTGGAGTTTGCATGTTCTCCCCGTGCATG
>JAQQZU010000021.1:1800468-1815468 GCA_030068025.1 Parauchenoglanis punctatus
ACAGGACAACTGGCAAAGACAGCAGCCAATCACAGGACAACTGGTAAAGACAGCAGCCAATCACAGGACAACTGGTAGTGCATTGTGGTCTACAATGATGGAAGAGCTCAGAGAACAATGACATTAAAAAACCTTTTTTAGTGACTCTGTCTTAGCTTGATTCTTAGCTTTATCCAGTTTGTGACTATTGTGTGAGTTGTTTTTTTAAATCTAGGATAAACAGGTTTGGACAAATGATAAATTCATTAGCTAGCCCAGCAAGCCACTAAAAGATTGTGTGTGCCGCCGAGACCTTGTAGCTTAATGGCTGGAAACCTAACTGACGAGGCTAAGAGTGGGAAGCTAATGTAATGGCATGCTAGCAATGAAGTGTAGTAAGTGATCAGCGTTTGCCAACATCACACACACACTACCAAAGTTCCACAAGAAAACTATTGAGTGTATTAATAGTGTATTACTAAGGCAGTGCTGGTTTTAAAGTCCCTGCACATCAGCTCACACCACTTAACTGTAGCGCCGCAGAAGAAAACAGAGTAAAGAAGAAGGAGCATATAATGAGTGATACTGAAACTGAAGGCAGATGTGAGTGTGGTGCACAACAGATGTTTGGAGAGATGTTTGAAGAGTGGAGGCACAGAAGGAAAAAATAGACAGAAACAACAGCAGCAGTGATTGCTAGCGTGATCCTTGGTGCCATTGTTGCTTTTTGATCAGGTATACAGAGAGAGAGAGATGCCATGTGAAAGGGTGTGTGTGAGTGAGAAAGAGAGAGAGAGAGAGAGAGAGAGAGAGAGCAGACGTGTGTATTGTGTTTTCTTATCCTATCTGAATGAGACAATCTGGAGCTATTTATAACTGCAACTCAACCTGCAGACATTAAAACACACACACACACACACACACACACACACACAGACTTCACCTTTCACTCAGTGCACGCACACACACATGCACACACACACACATTTCCATTGACTTGTGTATTACTGCAGGTAATAATAATGCTAAGCCCATAATCGTTAACCCAAGAAAAGGTTATGAAAAGAAAAAGTTTGTTTTTTTATTAAAAGAAAAGAACTGAAGTGAAACGTAATTACAAGTGAGTGAAACACATGATGACTAAACCGTCATGAACTGCTACCAGCACTGGGTCGTTCTCATTAGGCCTTCTCTCAAGTTGCCAACAGGAAGTGATGCGGTACTGATGCGGTTAGTAAGAGCTCTGGCTTCTGAAATCACCCTATCCTTGCACTTACTTAGGTGTGTGTGTGTTTGTGTGTGTGTGTGTGTGTGTGTGTGTGTGTGTGTGTGTGTGTAGTCAGACAGACATGCAAGCTGGCAAAGACCTTCCTCTAGTTCACATACAAGCAGGAAACTGGGGCGGTGACAAGTATCTCTCTCTCCTTCTTTGTGTGTCTGTATTTCAGTTTTGCTAGCCTGTGGCGGAAGTGAGAGTAGATTCAGACGAGAGTGTGAGAGAGTGAAAGAGTGAAGAAAAGGGTTTGTTGAGTCTATAAGTTTAGAGGAGAGTTACAGTCCAGGAGGGTGACGGTGATTTAGGTTAGGAGCAGGCGGAGGTGATGGCCAGTGAAGGAGCGCTGAGTGAGAGTTTGGAGGAGCATGGAGGAGACACCTCCTTCCTCTCTGACGCCGCTGAGCCCGAGACTCTGGTAAGGACTCACTGATCGGAAGAAAATCTTTCTCTCTCTCTCTCTCTCTCTCTCTCTCTCTATCTATCTATCTTATACGATATGATGATATGCTCTGATATCGTGATTAGTTACATCATCAATACTTTTATAACACTGATGCTATTCATCAGATACATATTTTAGCACTAGTTCATTTCCCTTCCTTTCCCTACATTATTAACTTATTGTTGTGCCATCGAAAGAATAAGATTTTCACTATATATATATTTTTTTTTAATGGTGCAATTTCTATTTGATAAAATATCATGACACATGCTGTGCATCATAAAATCAGACATTTTTAGGCTACATATTTTTAGGCACCCAATCATGTTCAGGCTGTGTTTAAAGTCAGGTGGGTTTAGTGATGTTACAGTGGTCTGTGTGTGGAACCGTGCATGTTCCACGGCTCTTCCTCATTCCGCCTGTGTGGGCGTGTTCCCGTCCTCATCTGTGTTCTGCTAACGCGCTGCACTTTGACGCTTTGACCTGGATCAGCGCAGATGCCATGTGATCTTAAGAAAGCTCCAGTAAAGCACAAAAAGCCATGGGCTGGCACTTTGAAGTCAATGGAAATGGAAATGAAGGCGATTACAGGAAAATAATCAACTATATGGTGGTGTGACGAAGCTGTTACTGGTTCCACCCAGAAGTTGATTATTTTCCTGTAACAGCATGTCCCTGAGTGTTTTATTCCTCCCATGACATAGCCAATTTTTATTTATTATCGAATACTGGATACTTTTTATCCATTTATAGTTGCATTGATTTCCTTGGTAACAAATTCCTGGTATCAGTTAAATTGTAGTGCTCGTTCCCTTAAGTTAACCCTGGAGACTCCTTCAGTAGATGCTAAATTGTTGTCTCATCACATATCTATGATTACATGCAGTTTTTATACTAGTTATGTTGAGGATCCACTGTACAAGTCACTGAGAATGAGCTGTTACTATAGAAACCATAACATATTACAAGGATTCGTAGCCAGGGGGTTAATGATGGCTTTGCAGGGGCTCATGGGACAGTGATGGGAATGCTAATGACTTGATGTTAAGTTACATTCACAAGTAAGTGCACTTAAAATGGACAGACTGTAAAAGAAACGTCCAAGCACAAATCAGACAACAAAAGTTAAGAAGTGTGAAGTATTCAGCGAGGAATAGTTAATATTTGGGTTGACGTGCACGGACATTGACAAGGCCAAACCCTTTTCCAAGCGTGTGATATGTAAGAAGCAGCTTTCTGGTGGAAGAACGAAGCCAACTATTTTGAAAGATTGGGAGAAAGCATGAAAACCTGGCCATTAAACAGAACAAGGTGAGGTTGGGTAGATTAAAGCAGCAACAGAAGCTGTAACTGAGTAAAACAGACCTTTTCAACAAGCACAAGATTCGCTTCATGTTTAACATCTTCACTGGTACTGAAGCAAATCATTTAGATAAATGAGCTTCAGCTGAAAAGTTCCTGAATGGATTAATTGTACACGTTTAGTGATTCATGTAGAAAAACCTGTGACTGAGGAATTTGTAAAAGCTTCTAGTGTGTGTCTTCAAATCCGTCGCTGATCTCTTGCACTAAACAGAAATGATGGCTCAGTATGTGGTACCTCACATCGCAGAACTCCATCACAGAACTCAACGCAGCAGGTTTTAAACACAGCATTTTAGTTTTGAGATGTTTCACTTTTCTCATATTGAATATTTTCTACATCCGCGCTACACTACAACATGCAAAGTGTGCCATGTGATTTTTTCCTGCTACCTCTCAGTAAGGTCTTGTTTTTTCCCCAGACAGCATTTTCTATGAGTGTGTGTGTGTGTGTGTGTGTGTGTCTATGTTTGCCTCATTTTTTGACCTCGTTGTCTTGAAGATTTTCCCATTCTCTGCATTGCCGTGATTGCCCTGGTTTTTCACCTTTGCGTATACTGGCATGACTCATTCTTGACTCTGAGTTTTAGGTTCTTTCTCTAAAACACTGCATCGTTTACAAGCACCATTTAGAAATCATGGTTGAGGTCTGGGAGGACTAAACACATCTTTATATATCCCTTGCTTGCAATGATGGCATCAAGCCGGTGACATCATCAAACTGCTCCATTCCTGTTTTGTGATGCTTTTCCAGGCTTCTACTGGAGCTTCTTTCAGTGGTTGCTTGTTTTGTCGGGTTTCTCTTTTCAGTCTCGTCTTCAGAAGGTGAAATGCTGCTCAGTTGGGTTAAAGTCTGGTGATTGACTTGGCCAGTCTAAAACCTTCCACTTTTCCCCATGATGAAGTCCTTTGTTGTGTTGCTAGCATGGAGTTGCTTCATGATGAAGTTCCTCCCAATTCGATTGGATGCATTTCTTTGTAAACTGGCAGACAGAATGTTTCTGTAGATTTTGTAATTCAATCTGCTGCTAACGTCATGATTATTGAACCCGTTCCAGAAGCAGCCGTGCAAGCCCAAGCCATGACACTTCGTCCACTGGGCTTGACCAATGAGTAATTCCAATAAATTGTGTTTGAACACTTTTTTTTAGAAATAGTGCTGGCCAGAGTGTGTTTAATATCAGCTAACATCATTGACTAGCCTAGCTTGCGTTGTAGCTTAGCTTTATAGTTATCAGTAATTCAGGTGAAGTAAAGATTGCTGGAACTCTGGGCATGATGAGGTTGTTTTGCTTCGCTGTAGCCTTTGAGGCAGAAGATTGTCAGCTGCTTCTGCACCAACAGTTAAAGTGGGACGTCACATCATATACTTCTAAACGTCCCAAACACACACACTATGATTTCTGTTAGTCACGATGGACTATTGGGAAAAAAATGATTTGTCATTCATTTTCATCATGTTGACTAATCGTTATTTCACCGTCACTTTGTGATCCACGTTTGTTTTTCTTGCTTGCTCCCTAACTCGCCATCTGATTGTCAGGAGGTTAAAAAAGCATTTGATGTCATTTTACACTTTTCTGAAGTTCCTCTGCGACCAAAAAAATGCAGATAGCAGAACTTAAAAAAAGTGGCCACTTCCCGTAGGATTGCATGAAAAAAACTGGGTTCTGGTGGCTGAGAAAAAAATGGCAAGTATGGAAGCAGCTTTAAATGCAAGGGAACAGGTTACTGAAAATAGATTCCTCTTTAGTTAGTTACTGGCTTACGTTCATACATTACTGGCTTGCCGAGTGTAAATACTCTATAGATGTAATGTTTTAAAGTGAAACATTATACACACACAAAATGTGTAAAAGTGTGCTTAAGCAGTAAACAAGGTGTGCAGACATGAACTACCTGTCTGGGCTTTACAGTGTGTGTGTGTGTGTGTGTGTGTGTGTGTGTGTGCCTCAGTTTCAACAGTTATGTTCTCAGTTTAGAAGTTCATTCTTCTAACCCCTGTGCTGTGTCATCATCCATCGTGCACTTACGCTCTGTTAAAGGGGAAGTCACATTTAAAGGCACAGTTTACTCAAATTACTCATCCGACCATAAATAACCACATTCATGCCTCTGTGTCTCTGTCAAGGATGATTAAAATCTTAACAAAAGCTGAAGCTGGAAATCATGTTCTGTATCACTGAAGTCTGTTTGCATTAGCAATTATGCTTGTAGACGCAGCCATTTTCTGTAGGACTTCCTCCAACTGTGCAGAACGCTCAGGAGGTCTTCTGTGACCTATTAGCTTCGCGCCACACACACACACACACACACACACACACACATTCTCAGCACTCACCTGAGAGGCTCGTAATAAAGAGTTTTGATGTTGTTAGCATCACAATCTCATGATTGTTAATACACAGGTCCATGGATGAAGCCAGTCACCAATGATTTGTTATTATTATTTTTTTTTCCTTTGCATGACTAGTTTTAAATAAGTGGTTTGTAATTTGCAAAGGCTTTAGAATGGATTAACATGTCTTCCTCTTTCCACCGAGCCATTTCCACCTGTTTATTAACCTCACTAGTGAAATCGTGTCTGCCTTGCGAGTTTACAGAAATCACGTTACTGCTGGAGGCAGAGAATGGAAATAAAGATCTAGCAACCAGCTTCTGTATTATAGCAATAAGTCAGGATGAGCAGATTTTGTCACGGGGCTATTAGTTTTTTATTTGAACAAGTACTAGAAAAGATAAAAAAAAACTTCTTATTGACAATTACAAAACAAACGTTTTCATTTGGAGGCTCTCGAGTGGTGCAACAGGAAAGTGTTTTCCACCTTATCATGCAAAAAATGCGAATTTGGCCCAAGAAAGCAAACTTGGCTGTGCTCTCGGGGTGGGAGGAGCAAACTCTCTCTCCTCTGTCAGTCCGAATGATATTAGCCAACAGTGGGCGTGAACTCCTGTATGTGGAAGAGGGTAGATAGCGCTTTCCTCCAGTGCTGGAGCAGCACTTTGAAAAGACGTGATCGGCTGGCTTCACGTGTCTTGGAGTAAACATGTGCTGTCTGTCGTATGATCAGGGAGAAATCACCACACTCCTAGCTGAAACAGTTCACAGAAACTTCCTAGCTTGTCAAGGGGTGCAAACAGGGCAGGATAATAATCATACACACACTTGTGACTCACAGTCTGACAGTCTAACTCACCATACGGTGTTACATTATGTTAGAGACCAAAGCCTAGTCAGTTACGTTTCCAGGCAACCAAAACATGGACCTCGCTAATAAATGGCTCCATGACTCTACAATCATGATATTATTGCTATATTAAATCATTAATTGTTGCACTACACAAGCAGGCTGTAATATCATTCTGTTGTGTGTGTTCTGAACTAGATTGTGCAGAAGCGTGTCTGGATTTCATGTGACTGGTCTTGGAGAAATGGGAAGTTTCCAGTGACGTGTAATCTGATCAAAATCTCCCTGACGTGGCTATTTTACACAGAGGGCTAGTCTGGTAAACCCATATATAACTGAATGAGTGGATTGTGTGTAGGTTTTTTACAATGATCTAGAGTCCTAATGCTGTCATTTTGTGCTTAGTAATCTGTTGTGTGACATCTGAGTGGTTGTGAAGGTAAGCGCTGTGGATGTGTCCCAGATGGACTGAATCGGCTTCTGCTGTGTAATCAGCTCTGCCCTTCACTGACTTCTGCTTCACAAACCCTCTGTGAGCTTCTAATGAAGTTCAGTGACAAACTAACTGCTTGCTTTGGAGCACAGAGTATTATGCAGAGTTCAGTTGATTATTTGCAAGATAATGGTGCCATCATTTGTGTGTGTGTGTGTGTGTGTGTGTGTGTGTGTGTGTGTGTGCGTGTGTGTGTGTGTGTGTGTGTGTGTGTGTGTGTGTGTGTGTGTGTGTGTGTGATGTCCACGTTCATCCATATCAGATCCACCGATCAGCGAGTGTTGAATCAGTTTCTGATTCTGATCTAATTTAATGCCTCTGTCATCATGTTAGCATCGATCTGAGTCAGAACTCTGTCTTGCGTTGCAGGATGCAGAAATGTGACCCTGTGTAAGTGAGTAATCTCGCTCCGCTGGATGCAGCGTCGAGTCTCAAACCCGTGAGCCTATGTCTGCTAAGGCTGTAGTAATGATGATCAAATGGGCGTGTCAGCACAATGTTCACATGGTCATTACACCAAATGTTCCATGTGCACTTCCTGTCTTTATCATATCTTTATTATAAGCACTACATTTACATGTTATTGCACTGCTTATACTTGGTGGTTTGGTTTCACTTTGGTTTCGGTGAAAGGTGGTAGAAAAGTGCAAGAACTTCCTGGTGTCTCTATGCACAAGAAAAAGCACACAGTGTGACAGTTATAATGACATGTTTACCAGTGATTATTTAGCTTCTAAGGCAGCGCGTGAGAGTTTAAATTAAATCGGTGTGATCTCAAAGTGCAGAGAGCTTTAATTTGAGGATATTTACACCCATTTTGGATGAGTGGTGGAAGTAATTAACTAAGTTGTAGTAATATATTAAGTTTTTATATGTGTTCCTCCTGATCTTAAGCGACCAAAAGTATGAGGTGGTACGCTTCAGATCATGAGCACTTCCTTCCCTTCTCCTCACTCTTCTCTTCCTATCATTCTGGGGCAAGCTGATCTTTGTCTCATCTGTCCATAGGATGTTGTTCCAGGACTGTACATGTGTTTTTTTTTAAGATGTTTTTGGTAAACTCTAATGTCTTCCTGTTTTTGAGGCTTATCAGTGGTTTAGATCTTGCGGTAAATCCTCTGTATTTACACTGGTGAAGTCTGCTCTTGATTGTCGAATTTGACACCTATGTCTGTCGTGAAGGCATTTTTCTTCGCCAGGGAAAAGATCCATTCAACCTGGATATAAATATTCTCCGATTAAAGCTGAAAGTTTGAACTTTGAGCTCAAATGCATTGTTTAATGTCCATTCCAATATTTTTCATAGTAGACAGCGAAAATGACAACACATTTCCCAGCATCCAAATATTCATGAACCTGATTGTTTGCAGTTTACCTCCTGGGTTTGTTCCCTCACCAGCCTCTCTTTTTCTCATTTGAATAAAACAGCTTGTCACTTTATAGTGAAATCGGAAACGCTTTCCCGTGTCAGGGTACTTACTGACTTACAAAACCCTGGCACTGGAGGCTCCTTGCATACATGTTGTGTAAATGTCTCCTTTTAGAAAGCTTCAGCAAGTTTTGCTCTGTTACTGTGGCGCGTCTGCCATGCACGTCAGCGTGAACGTACTCAAATGTGTGCGTTAATATAAAATTGCGAATTATGTTACAGCCAGAACTACAGTCAGAGCTGCTGTTATAGAAAATTAATCCGCACCTTCTGATTGTGGTATAAGGGGAATTAGGGCAGGGCAGATAGCTGCAGGTACATCTCAGTTTATCACCATTTCTCTCTCTCTCTTTCTTTCTCTCTCTCTCAGGTGTATTTACACTAATGTCTATTTTGCTGTAACGCACTCAGGCTGTGTATTTCTTCTCTCTATAGTCATGCACTATGGCCTAAAGGGTATAAAATCAATGTTAACTTCTCCAGTTAGTGCTCAGTTGCAGACTCAGGTCTTTGGCTTCACTGTTGTGGGTTTGTGCTATACATTTAATGCATTCTTTCACCTGAACTCTCACAGCATTTCACACTCTAGCTACTACAGGAGGCATTTTACTGACTGATTTTAGGTATCCAAAATAGTGGACACCTAAATCACAGACCAACGTTCAGTTTGTGGAGGAGCTCCACTAGCATGTACTGGCAGCTAAAGGATTATCTAGGTGTAGTTCACGAACACATTTATTAGCAAGTTTAGAACTTCTTGAACGAGTCTAATTTTTTCACTCATGGTTTTTGTGCTTTACAAAAAGAAGCCATATCAGACTGTAAGATGACAGGGGTTCCCTGAGTTATTGGGGGCGGAGCTTATGTTAACTTTTCTCAGCCAGTCATAAATTTGACCACTTGACATAAACATACACTGTTTATCTGTCTGTCTGTCTAAATACCTGTCTGTCTATCCATCCATTGTACCTGTCTACAGGATCAGGGAGTGGTCTATATTGGTCCAGTGTCTCTGTTGATTTCATCTCTCTCTCTCTCTCTCTCTCTCTCTCTCTCTCTTTTAGGTAGACCCGGGCGGTTCTGTGCTAGAGCAACTGGGTTTGGACCCGAACTCGGATTTCTCAGACTCGGGCGTGCAGCAGCGTCTGGAAGAGCAGCGCGAGAGAATCCGCAGAGAGATCCGCAAAGAGCTGAAGATCAAAGAGGGAGCTGAGAACCTACGGCGTGCCATCAGCGACAAACGCAACGCGCACCAGGTGGAGAACCAGTTGCGCTCCTCCAAACGCAAACTGGACGCACTACACACACAGCTGCAAGAGCTCGATGCACACATTATGGTGAAGGGACATGACGACAGCAAGGGTGAGGATGTGAATTGCACATGCACAATACAACGTGTCATTCATCACTATCAGAGCCTCATACGGTGTGTTTGACCCCCAGATGACCTTCCGCACCCGGGGCCAATTGGCAGATCGTCAGCCAATCAGGAGCGCATCATGGCTCTAGAAAGGCAGCTCAACATCGAGCTGAAGGTCAAACAGGGAGCAGAGAACATGATCCCCATCTATGCTAATGGAGCCACTAAGGTAACACACACACGCACACACACCCATCATAAATCCCATCTACGCCAATAGTACCAAACATATAGACACACCATATTCTGGTCCTTATCAGAGCTTGGGACGACCAACATGAACAACAAGCTCACACTCAAGTACACTCAAGTTCCACTCCAACATTAACACACTATGTGTTCATGGAGCTGCTTTGTGCACAGGGGCATTGTCACGCTGGAACAGGTTTCTTAGTTCCATCGAAGGGAAATTGTAATGTTGCTGCATACAAAGACATTCTAAACAATTGTGTGCTTCCAACTTTGCGGAAACAATTTAGGGAAGAAACAAATATGGGTGTGATGGTCAGGTGTGTATATACTTTTCTACATAGAGGTTGTGTTCACAGTGCACCACTTCTCTAATAGAGTGTGTTTGCAAATCACACCAATACAAGCCTGGTGGAAAGTGTAAGCTTTTACTAGTTAAACCTTGGTTTCCTGTTTACACGTGAGTGAGGTTTTTTCAACGTGTGCCTGTTTGGGTGGATTATCCAAGTTTATAGTTGCTTGAGTTGTGAGTCTGGGATTTCTCCCAATGAAACGTAAACTGCATTTAAACTTAATCTTTAAATATGTAAATATCATGAACATTTGAATAGTGTTAAGCTCTCACAAATACTGTCATGTGGAAGCCTGAGGTTTATAATCCCTGGTAGTAACAACTTTATAATCCACTCTGACTGAGCTGGCTGACTAACACAACAGTCTCGAAATATTCCCAGCATGACTGCAGCCCTGTGTGATGTAAAACACAATGGAAACCTGCTCACTTTAGCACACAGATCTGGCTTGTCTCTTGCGTGGTGTGTTGTGGTGACTCTGATGTAACTCTGTGTAATTGTGTTAATGGAGTGGAGGAGCTCTGGTTCCAAGTCCTGTGCTCTCTCTGCTGGAGCACTTTCCCAAAATCACACCACCACACAGTTCTGCTCTTTGTGTCCAATCACAAATCCAGGCAGCTGGACTTCCTGTTTTATAGCATCGTTATCTGTCGATCAATGTTTATATGCGCTGCTGACTCCACACAGGCGTTGTGGAGCTGCTGTATGAGTGCAGTAACGGTGTGTGTAAAATCAGTCTCAAAGAGCAGTTTCTGTGTCTCGCACCAGCTCTTCCTTCCTGTCACATGCTGCTTTGTGTGTGTGTGTGTGTGTGT
Organism: Parauchenoglanis punctatus; assembly: GCA_030068025.1. Lineage (NCBI taxonomy): Eukaryota > Metazoa > Chordata > Actinopteri > Siluriformes > Auchenoglanididae > Parauchenoglanis > Parauchenoglanis punctatus. The sequence continues at coordinate 1,811,415 of JAQQZU010000021.1, forward strand.
TTACGTGTGTGTGTGTGTGTGTGTGTGTGTGTGTGTGTGTATGTGTACGTGTGCATGTTTGCTAAAACCTTCAAAACTGTACTGCTATTCCTGCTCCAACACACAAGATTAACCTCATGGAGGACATGATAAGGAGCTGATGATGTGAGACAGGTGTGTCAGTGCAGGAGTGTGACCTGCTCTCTGTACGGTGTCTCTCTCAGGACAAAAAGCTGCTTCTGGCCACACAGCAGATGCTACAGGACAGCAAGACTAAGATCGACATCATCCGCATGCAGATCCGCAAAGCCAAGCAGGCCACGGAGCACACGGGCGACCCTCAGGGTAGATATCTACCGCACCTGTCTCACCACCTCTTTGCTCCCGCACCTGTCTCACCACCTCTACACTCCCGTACATGTCTCACCACCTCTACACTCCCGCACCTGTCTCACGACTTCTACACTCCCACACCTGTCTCACCACCTCTACACTCCCATACCTGTCTCACCACCTCTACACTCCCACACCTGTCTCACCACCTCTACACTCCTGCACCTGTCTCACCACCTCTACACCCCCGCACCTCTCACCACCTCTACACCCCCGCAGCTGTCTCACCACCTTTACACTCCCGCACCGGTCTCACCACCTCTACACTTCTGCACCTGTCTCACCACCTCTACACTCCCGCACCTGTCTCACCACCTCTACACCCCTGCTCTACACCCCTGCACCTGTCTCACCACCTCTACACTCCTGCACCGGTCTCACCACCTCTACACCCCTGCACCTGTCTCACCACCTCTACACTCCCGCACCTGTCTCTCCACCTCTACACTCCTGCACCTGTCTCACCACCTCTACACACACACATTAAAAACAGGCTAATGGTTGCAGTGTGATTCTAACATGATGAACATAGTGTTATTACATTAACTTTTTCTAATGATGAATTTACTGAAGAGGTCTACTGATCCACATTTTACGTTAGGACCAAATCTGTGTAGCACAAATACAATGAATAATAAAACAACTAGAGAGAAAATGGAGAGAGGAAAGGGGACACCCCCACACACACACATACACACCCCCACACACACACACACACACACACACACACACACACACACACACACACACACACACACACACACAGAGTTAGATTGAAGAGTGACACTTTAATGGACTTTAATGGGCTTTCTCTGCTCACTGCCTGGTAAAAAAATATATACCTGGAGTGGAGCGTCAGTATGTTCAGGTTGGGTAGATCCACATCGCCACCTGCAGGAGAAATACAACCACCTCCATACACACAGTGACTCTTTAAATTCCTGATCATTAAAGGCAGTATGAGGTCAGGTTATGTTCCACAGTGCTGCTGTTATCTCTCCTAACTGCTATCCTTTCAGAAATATCTGAAGAATGCAGCTCCCTTTTTGTGAACTCTATCTCATACTCTGGATGTATGTGTGTGTGTGTGTGTGTGTGTGTGTGTGTGTGTGTGTGTGTGTGTAGGTAAGCCAGATCTGTGTGGTGTGGAGTTGAGGATTGAGGAGTTGTGGCATCATTACCGTGTGGAGCATGCCATGGCTGAAGGAGCCAAGAACATGCTGAGACTGCTGGGAGCAGGAAAAGCTCAGGACAAGAAAGCTATCACAGAGGTAAGAACACACACACACACACACACACACACACACGCTCTCACTCACACACACACACATAATGCTAAGCTGCCAGTTTGCTAGTTATAACTGCATTAGCCATTTAATAAGGTATTAAGTAGATGTAGGTGTGATATTGCTGGTTGTCACCCATCTGTTACTGTGCACAGCTTATCACATCCTTCTAGCAATAGAAAGGAGCAAGCAGATTATTTATTTTCAGCACAGTGTGTCTGGTTCAGCAGTGTTGCTGGTGTTGGTGTTGTTTTGTCAGGAACGAGTGTTTGAACGTTTGCAGGATTTATGTGGATTTATCCCTGCAACCAGCAGAGGAACTGATTAGATTTTGGAGTTGATCTGAACATGATCAAGGTCACAGCAAGGTCAAATGTCTGAAATATTTTTCTTCAATAGCTTCCTTCCTGTTTATCATAGAGAGACATTACATTCACATGCATATTCAGCAGCTCAAGGCCCGTTTCCTCTATGTAAGATTTCTGCCATCTGTCTCGTCTCTCAGTCTGTCGGTAGGAAATCGTTGTAAGTGCAGGATCTCAAAAAGAAGTGGTTAAACGTAGGCTTCGTAATATGCAGACATTCACACCAGGCCTGCACGATATTGGATAAAACTGACATTGCAATATTTTTCTTCTCTGCTATATATATTGCGTTATGAAAAAACCCAGGAGATTTCGCCAGATGATCCGAATAGCTCCATTTCCATGAATCCTTTAAAACCCAATCACTCTCAAGGAACACGTCTTGTGAGTTTCACGTTACATTCTATTTTGTGCGTCTTTAACAGTTATTCGTTTATGAAACTAACATTTTTATATCCAATTCAAGTTTCAAAATTTTTACATTCTGACTTGAAGGTAGAACCTGTAGTGAAATGCAAGTCTGATTGTGAAAACTCCAGATTGTGCCAATTCAGAGAGGATGCACAAAAAAGTGAGTTATTTTAAAATAATCTAGCTATTAATCGATAAACTGTCAATGTGAAAAAGTATCTATTTTAAGCATTTGCAGCAGAAATATAATAAATCCTGTACATATATAAACATTTTAACAATAGAGCTATGAATCTAATACAACAGTTTTATTACGTCAAATTTTAGTACAAGTTAATTAATTCAACTCAGTAAATATAGTTAACGCACCATCTGTGAGATGCAGTCTGTGGCCAAAGCACTGCGTCCACTTCTTAAGGGATGCGACTTTCACCATGTTCGCCGTGTTGTCTGTTCCACAGATTAGACGTCTCTCTTCTGAACCCCAAGCAGCCAGTGCTGCTCTCATTCCTGTTGCGATGTTCTCGACTTTTTAGTTGGAAGTCCTCATTAATAAAGTGGACAGTTTGACTTGTGTATGGCTCTGTTGTCTGGATGGACCACAAATCTGATGTTGATGCAAATATTGCACTTGTGGTAGCTCTGATTTAATGTGCACCCTTCATTTCTCATACAGCTTTGGAATGGTGACATGAGAATAATAGTTGCATGATGGTCAAGCGACTGGATCATCTTTTTAAATCCTGTGCTAAATGGTACCATGTCTTTCGTGCAGTGAAAAGTTATTGCGTCTGTGATTTCTCTCTGCCGTTTGGAACCTTTCTCATACGGTGTAACACTGGCAAACACGCCCGGGATAGTTTTTTGCTATGGATTCAGATCTGGCTTTGAGTTTTGTGGTGCCGTTTTAAATGATCGAATACATCGAATACATGCAAGGCGCCGTTGACAAAATACCTGTTTTTGGTCAACATCCTCCTTTCTGTAGCCAAAATAATCCTGTATGACTTACGTTGCATTGCTTTTTGCAATCAAATCTTCCTTTCCGGTGTTTTTCTCCTGTTCATCGCTCATTTTCAGACCCGTGAAGGTCCGCGCAGCCTGCATGATCCAAAAACCCACAAATCAAAATAAATTATGGTATATCACACAAACAAGAATGAGTAGGTAGTAGTTTTTATTTAATTTGCTTTACTTGACAACGCACGTCCTGCTGTAAGTACCTGTATGTGGCTTGCTTTTTATTCTTTCAATTTTGTTCATAGCTCTAATTGTCACTAATCACTTGTGCACTGAGTCTGACCTCGCAAAAAAATGAATAAACATACAAACAAATGAAATGGTTTATATAGTGTGTGACCATGATGCCGGGTTGTGTGTGGAGGAAGTGATTAGTACTCGGAGCGGGCGCTCCGCAGGCATGGAGGTGGACGCAACGCTGATGTTTTACAGGAATTCTTTTTCTCTTATTTTGGAAGTCATTTTCTTGTGACTTGATGAATGGTTTCAAATCTTTCTCTCTCTCTCTCCCTCTCTCCTTCTCTCCGTCTCCCCTCAGGCTCAGGGCAGACTGACGGAGGCGTCTCAGAGACTGGATTTGTTGAAAGAGTCTCTGGAGAA
>JAQQZU010000021.1:1845996-1855996 GCA_030068025.1 Parauchenoglanis punctatus
CTCTCTCTCTCTCTCTCTCTCTCTCTCAGTGTCAGTTCAGGAACTTGTCCAGGCCGGTGTTAGTAACGTATCACCCTGATACACTGGCTGGTCTGCTGCCGCCTCCTGCTGGTCAGTGCTTAACATTACACTCATACAAAAATATAAATAAATAAAAAATAAAGTTTGATCCAATCATGCATTTCTTAATTTATGATGAATAACTTGCTATTCTTCTGCAAGTATATAATAGTAATATTTTTTGCCTTTAATTTCCCTTTTTTTATGCTGGTGGTGTTTGTGTGTTTGTGCGTTAAAGGCAAACTGGCTCAGAAGCCTCGTTTTCCAGAGGCAGTGACATCCAGGAACAGCTCATCCAGTGGTGGTAAAGACACACACACATGTACACACACACGGATGCGCGCACACACACACATTTGTCTTGTCCTATCCTTGCAAGAACCTGTACATAGTAATAGAGCTAATTGATGCTTTGTGTTTGTATTTAGTTGTGAGCTTCGTGTTGATCAGTGTGATTGCTGCGTTCCTGATGGGTGTCATCATGATGGGTGCGCTGTGGTGCATCTACTCCTGCACAGGTACCACACACCCCATCATCTCACAATGAAACTAGCACAAGAATGTTCTCAGGAATGCAGCTGTCCAGTGAAATATGCTGAGATTAGTTTAAGGTAAAGAGAGTAACAAAGACGGGGTGAATACTTATGCTATCACAACTTTTAAATAATTTGCAAAACTGGATAGTTTTCCTCCTGCTTCAGTATTATGGGCTGTTTTGTGTAGACCCGACCTATAATCCCAATCAAGTCCATTTCAATTCCAGTTTGAAACACTACAAAATGTGGAAAGTTCAGTGGGGGTGAATACTTTATGCATGCCACTGTGCATAACTTTTAGAATGTCGTGTGATGTTGCCAGGGAGACCTGTAGATAGAAGCAATCTCCAGGAGACCCCAAACTGGAGCCCGATGTCTCCGCTGGAGCAAACCACCAGCTCGGTGTAGAGGTGGGTGCATTCCGGCCCACCGCGATCAAACTAAACCGACAGATGTTCGGTGCTAAATGGGCCGGCTCACCCTTCCCAGAATCCAGTGCATTGTTTTTTTGTTTGTTGGTTTTTTTAAAAAACATGTGAGTGCTACCTGTTAGCTTTCTGTGCAGTAAAACCTCTGCAAATACAGTGTTACTGATACCCATCCCAAACTTTTTCTTTAAAAAATCAGCTTTGAACAAAATATGCCTTATCTTTTCTTTCCCTTTATCCGGAGGCTGGTTCAGGTCCATTACATACAGAATGACCATATGAAAATGGAACGAATCTGGCGAAAGAATTTAAAATATAGATACATTGAAAAAATATCTTCAGTTTGACGTTACAGTTTAAGAATTGTAGGATGTCGTTGGATTGTTGCGGGTTGATTTTGGAATATTGCTATCCTCGAAAGGGCGACTCGCTACTTGGTGCAGAGGATTCTGGGAAGGGTGAGATGGCCCCTTTAACGTTTTATGGACAAAATATGTTGCATTTTTGTAAATCGTGAAATTTCCATGTGTGTTTTTATGTTTACTATTTAATGACACTTCACTGTATGTGTTATTTTACAGGGGTTGGACGACATAAGCAAGAGGAAGAAGAGAGCGTGTGTAAAGAGAGAGAGAGAAGCATTTAACATCCTTTTTTGAACCATCACATGGATCAAGGGCTTATAAAAAGGGCTACTATGTAGCCCTACACCAAGTACCCCCTACTATATAAAAAAAGCACCAAGCACCTAAGCACAAATCACTAGCTGAACAACAGACTACCGTTATTGTCAAGTGACCACAAGCCTTTGTTAATACACCATTTGCATCATTCGTGATTGACCATGATTCCTAAAGTGTGGTCAACTGTACAATTAAAGTCCCCATCTAAAAAGATCACCCTGTTTTTAGAGCAATCTGACAAAGCAGACTTTGTCTTGTTGAAGAAAAGGATGTGTTCTGCACCAGAAGTAGGTGCATAGATATTGAACAAAGAAAAAGAGACACTATTAAGATGTATATCTATGCGTTGCATTCTCCCTGCTACCAACTCTAACATTCGTTGGCTGCCTCTGATACACTTCTGAGATAAAGACTGCAACACCTGCACTAGTGTTAGAGCCGTGGCTTAAAAAGACCTGGCCCTTCCATTCCCTCTGCCAATCTGCCTGATTTTGTGATCTGTGTGTGTTTCTTCTCACATTAACACCTTCAAATTTTTTCTAAGATTAAAAAGAGAAAACCTTTTCCTTTTATCTTGGCATCCACTGATATTTAAAGAGCCCATAGTAAAGCAAGCCATGGATGCTGTGAAGAAGTAAATTAGGCCTTTTTGCTCTACTTGACTTAAGAGTTTGTCTTGCAGAGCATGTGAACATGTTTTGGTGATAGTGTTTTGTCTGTTTAAGTTCATCTAAGGAAGTCTTTCTCATTGCAACTGAACAAGAATCCAAAAAAAATAGCTATGTCTGGGAAGAAATCCTCAGTCATTCCTTGTAGCATCAAGAAAATGGTTAGTTTGCTCCACAGTATACAAGTTCTTCCCACCTGTCATACCTGATGCTGAATCCTGTAGCCCTAAATTAACCCATCACTGATTGTAAGCCCTGATTAATTAATTGGTCAACAAATTGGGTTTCCGAAAGAAAACTTATCGGGAAAAAATACGTAAGCCAGACAGCGTCAGTGAAAGATGCTCTCAGCAGCCGTACTCTCCCCACTACCCACAATCCTCAGCGAGAGTGAAAGAGAGAGAGTGTGTACTTTGGTTGCTTCCAGACTGCAGGACACCTATGACAAACCGTGCATCATCATGAACTTTAATTTCATGAGCCATGTACTTTGTCAACACATTTATGAGCCTCCATGTTCGAAACACTGAAACCACTTTAATCAGCACCACTGGGCCTGTCAGATGTTGACCTTTAGATGTGGCTAAATGACCTGCCCATTATGTAATGTAATTTACAGTATACCTCAGTACTGTTGAATTCTGGATCCTGATTGGTCAGAATTTTCTTCAACAGCAGCTCTGACAATAGTGCAGCTGTAAATCACACGTTTATATTAATACGCTTGGTCTAGTACATTACCATTTTTATATAGATAATAAAATGTGTAATCATTGATAAGGTGAAGTGTTCTGTAAGGAGATGATTATGTAACATTTATGGAAGGAGTCTCCAGTGTCGGCACTTTGGGTCCGTCAGAGCTGTAAAGCTGTAACTAAGATTTCTGACATTTTTTTCAGGACGGAGGAGTTTAGGCTTCACAATTTACAAGTTTCTATGTAACATATCAAGCTTTTTTTGCCTTAATAACTTCAAGAGAGAGACAAAAGAGAGGCTGGCGAGGGAATGACTGTTTGTAGCTGCTATAACATAAATGAGAACAGGAACTAAATTGTTTTGCAGAAGCTCGTCAACATTAAATGTAAATATAAATGGATAAAAAGTACATGTTGTCCTTTAATAAATAAATCTGCTTTGAAATGATTGTGCTATATATAAGAGGAATAAATCAACATTGGAGGTTGGGGTGGTAACACTAAGTCCACTTGTATCATAGCCTGTGTCAGCCTGTCATTGATTATTTTCTTATTACAGCACCCCTCCCAAGTGTTTTATTCCTTACTTATTGATGACTAGTAAAGCGTGTTTATTTTTGCTTGAGCTGATTTTCAGTGCAAACAGGTAAACTGACTAATTATTTATAGATTAAATTATAGGTTAATTATAGACAAATGACCAGTGCTGTTCAGTTATCAGTGTGTGTCTGCGTGTGAGTCATGTGTTTCTCTTGTTCCTTACTGCTGAGACTACATTAAAGTAAATCTTTCCTTGACAAGTCATTTTCTATTTATTACATTTATTTTTCTTGTTATTATTAATCTTGTTGTCAGTCTTCCAAACACTTTCAAAGAGCTTGACCGACTTCTTAATTATGACTGTTTTTATGGTAACTGTGATAGAAACACACACACCTGAGTGGCACACAAAAAGCATCAGCCCTTTCATCACAAGTTTGATTCTCGATGATGTCTCTCCCATCTGTAGCCGGGAGCCAAGGGAGCAAAATTGTGCTGTCTGGATGGGAGGGGCTTACTCTCTCTCACAAGAGAGTCATGGGTGTCTGTGAGCTAATGTACGTGGAAGAGGGAGGATAGCTCTTTCCTCTGAGTGTGTTATCCTGCCCTGTGATGCTGCAGTTCAAAAAGACGTGTTTGGTTGACTTCACGTGTCTCAGAGACAGCATGTGTCATGTGATCAGTAGTAGGTGGGTATTGGGGAGAAAAAGAGGAAAATAACCGGTTTGTTTTTATTTGTATATTCATTAAGAGCACATCTGTTAAAGAAAAGGGTATTTCAAGACAAGATATTAAGGCCAGTATATATTTCCTGTATACTGCGGTTTTGGGTGTTTAGCAGTGAGTGCTAGCTCAGGCTGCTCTGGTAAGCCATGCTGCTGTTATCACTGCAGTGCGTCTCGAGGTGGCGCTGCAGGTCTAGTTTCCTCTGGAAGCCGAGCGGGCAGTGCAGGCAGCGGAACGGTCTGTAGCTGCTGTGCTTTCGGCTGTGAGTGATCAGGTTGGAGCTCTGACTGAATGCCTTCCCGCACACCACACACACGTGGGGTTTCTCACCTGTCAGTGACAGACAGAAAAGAAATAAGAGCAAAAGGCCCTTGGAGACACGGAGAGGTAGCGTAGAGCATTATTTTTGCGTCAACGTTCCTTTCACCGCATTAATACTTTACTAGAGAAACTGACATTAGCTTGTACCTGTATTGTCTGGTATACTTGAAGAATCAGTAGCTATATTTGCTCTGTGGCTAGGCAACTCATTTATGCAAGAAAATTAGGAAGCCAATTTCCTCTGCAAACATTAGCTAGCAATGTTAGCTACTGCATGAATAGTACATATTATGCAAAGAATCACATTAACATTCATTTTTGCTTGTGCTTGTATTATGTTTATTATTAGCTAAAAAACGCATCATGTTTGCTAGTTAGCTAAGTTAGCTAGCCAGTATTCAGTAGTCACACGAGCGATGAAGAATAAATACATAAACTATATAATGCTCAGTGGAAACGATAGCTACAGTAGATTTTGTCTGCCTGTATGGTTAAAGAATTAATAACTATAATTGATAACTAGTCAAATTAGCGAGGCAGATTTCTGTGCAAACTGTAGCCTGCTACATTAAGTTGTGTATGTATAGTCTGAAGAGCTCAAAAATCATTAGCTAAGTTAGCTAACCAGTTTTCATTGGATCATTAGCTACATTAGCTTGTGCTTGTGCTGTTTTGAATACTTGACGTCATTTAATAGACAATTAAGGTAGCCATTTTTTTCCTGCAAACTTTAGCTCGCTATGTTTAGTTTCAGTCACTAGTTGACCACATTTCTGTGGAAACATTAGCTATAGTGGTTTGTGTCACTTGTCTTGAGTGTCACTTGAACACTTGAAGAACTTTAGCTTAATTTGATTTAGTGATGTCAGTTTGTCAGTATTGTGCTTAATATGTGAAGAGCCATTAGCTTTATTTACAAGGCAAATAATGTGGCTAGCCAACTTTATTTATAGATTTTCAGTGAACACATTAGCTTGCTACGTTAGCATGCGCCTTGGGTGGTTTATAGACATGAATATTTGAACAGTCATTAGCTAGTAACATTGGCATATAGGTTTGTGTGTGTGTGTGTGTGTGTGTGTGTGTGTGTCTCACCAGTGTGTATGAAGGTGTGTTTCTTCATGTCAGATTTCTGGTGGAATCTCTTGCCGCAGTATTGACAGGGGTAAGGCCGAGTGTCTGAGTGGATCAGCAGGTGAGTGGAGAGAGTCGACGAGCGTTTAAACACCTTCCCACACACCTTACAGACAAAACTGCGCTCCTGCCACACACACACACACACACACACACACAGTGTTGTTTATTAAGCTTTTTAAGCAAGTACACCTTGCATCTGAAAACTAATAGACCTTACTAATTCTTCAAAAAGTCAAATCCTAAAATTCTACTAACACACACACACACACACACACAGAAGTTTGTCTTACTTTAGCCCTGTTGTAGAAGGCTGCAGGAGCTCGTACCCCGTGATGCTGTGTGTTAAAATCTGACCCAGTCAATGGAAGGGTGACTCTGTTGATGTGAGACCTGCGCAGGTGAGTCACTAAACCAACAGCTGACGACAGCACCTGAGACAAAACACACAAAACACAATTCTTTATTAAAATGAAGGGGTTTTAAAGAGTTGTAAATGCTTTCTACTGTGTAATCAAGTGCATTAAAGATTTCTAACAAGGATCAGAGAAAGCGTTCGAAAAGCTTTGATGAATTCTAAAAAGTGAGAAGATCAAGAAGATCAAAGAGATTGGTAAATGTTGTGAAGATTGAAGATGTGCAGCTGTTTAGAGCTGTGTGGAGTTATGTAGAATTATTTACGCTTGTGAAGGAATGTGCAATTGTGCAGCTGTGCAGAATTATGAAGAGACCTGTACAGTATTGTACTGTAGTGCAGAGTTGTGTAGGGGTGTATAAAGTTGGATAGCGGTGTGAAGAGTTGTGCATGTTGTGTAGACATTTGTAGACCTGAGTAGAATTCCACAGAGTGGTCGTGAGTTGTGAGGAATTGTGTAGAAATTTGTACAATTGTGTGGAGATTTAAAGAATTGTGTAGCATTGTACAGAGCCATGTAGAGTTGTACAGAGTTGTTTAAAGTTGTACAGATTTACAGAGAATTGTGTAGAGTTGTGTAGAGTTGTACAGGCTTGTGTTGAGTTGTGTTGAACTGCATAGAGTTGGACAGGGTTATGTAGAGTTTTGTAGCATTTTATAGGTATACAGAGTTGGTTTGAGTTGTATAGTGTTGTGTAGAGTTTTGTAGTTATAAAGAATCCTGTAGAATTGGCTAGAGTTGTGTAGAGACGGTCTTACCTTCTCACAGAGTGGACATTCACACAGGGGAGTGTTGGAGTTGTCCTGCAGTCTGTGGCTCAGCAGCACCTGCACCAGTCGCTCCAGTTCCTGCTCCCTGTGAGAGCTGAGTGCGTCGCCCAGGGGAGGCAACCACACTGAGGTGGACACCGGGGGGCGCTCACGCTCACCTGCCTGCTCATCTGCAGCGACACATGCAGCGAGGCGTTATCCACGGGCAGCCTTACTAACTCACATCTATTACACTACTCTCATCCTCTCATCTAAACCTTCGTCACGTATTCCATCATCTTTAATAAATAGCTGAATTTAAATATTGGAGCGCCACCAAAGAGGATCTGGCAACCCTGTCCAATCTATCATTTTGATCAAAAGCCCTATAATCAGAGACCCCAGAGTTTACCTGTTCTCCAGAGGCCCCAGCTCTCAGCCTGGGAAGCGGAGTTCGGGCTGGTTTCCATGGAAACCCAGCGAGAGGCGGGGTAACCAGGAGCTGATGCCATTTTTGGGCTGAGCTCTCTCGGTACAGGTGAGCTGCTCCCGTTGGGCCTGTGCAAGGTTCTGAGCTGTCCATCAGAGTGGTAGGTGTGGGAGTGGGCGGAGCGTGATGAGTGAGACCCCGCCCTCTTGCTTTTGACCAGAAATGAGCGAGGCATTTTTCTTAACGAGACGGGAGGAGGAAAGAGAACAGATGTCTAGAACAAAAGAAAAGAAATCAAGCAGAGTGTTAGCGGGCCGTGTTTCCGGCCTAAAAAAAAAAACACAATTGATTCATCTTTAAGACATTTTTTGCTCCACATCTCGATTAGCTTGCCAGGTGTGTGTGTGTGTGTGTGTGTGTGTGTGTGTGTGTGTGTGTGTGTGTGTGTGTAACAGTTTCTATGTGGCTGTTGGATGTTTAGTGCAAACAGAGATGACAGATATATTGTTTCACAGTTATTCTTCTAACAGCTTTGTTACTGTGACTCTTACACACTGAGCTACAAATTACATTTACAGTTACTACAATACTACAAATTACTACTACTGAGCTACAATTACATTTTATTTAACCTTTGAGTAACAGCAGTTGCATTTACCTACATCTTTAGTCGTTAGGTTGGTGTTCACATTCACAACAATGTGCACTGAAAGCACGACGGTATATTGCTTGGAGAATTTGTAAGCGTGTATAAAACTGGAAAGATACAGATATTGTCTGACAATGGAAGCCTGTAGGACTGGAGACAATGAGCCCTTTGGATCAGAGGGCAAAGCCAAAAACACATAAGCCATAAGAGTAATAATACAAACATAAATGTGTTTTCTTCTTCTTCAGCGCTGTTGAATTCTGGATTCTGATTTGTCAGAAGTTGTTGATTAATTTTCTATAACAGCAGCTCTGACAGTAGTAGCAGGTTTATTAATGTGCTCGTTCTAATGCGTATTGTTTTTATAGTAACAACTCATTCACATCGCATTGTAGAGCTTATTCACCACATTATCTAAGACTAATCAACAGATTTGAAAGCATGTTATTTAACAAAAAAAAAATCATCGATGTGGTGACGTTTTCCGTAAGATTTTTATGTCAAATTTACGGAAGAAGTCTCCAGTGTGAGAGCTTCATAACGGTCAGACGTAAATCTGTAACTCTAAGTTTTCTGACATGGGAGCGTCTTCAGGACTGAGGAGTGTAGTAACACTATAAGCTGCTTTTTGTGATATTATTTAAAACAGAGAGAAGAAGAGAAATTTCTTTTCTTTATGAGGAATAAAACACATTGAGACATGGTGTTATAGGAAATTAAGTAACTTCATGTTGCATGCAACATTACGCCTGTGTTATTTCTTACATAATGCAGCGTCATCTCACGCACTCATCAGAGCCAAGTCTGGCTTTATTTAGATTTGAAGAGAAATTATTTATCTGTGATCATCAGAGCTCAGTAAAGCCTCCAACTCCATTTCTAAATCTTTAAAGTTTAACTTGACTCTACTAACTTGACAAACTTATATCAGAGTTTAAAGAGAACCAAGTCTGGTGTAATCAGCGCTTAAAATATTTACAAGTAGTATTTACACAATCATTAGATACCATTTGTTCTATTTCCTACAGTGTCTCCTTCTTGATGCAGTGCAGTTTCAACACACACACACACACGCACACACACGCACACACACACACGCGCACACACACACACACACACACACACACACACACACACACACACCTGTGTGATTCAGTTAGGAATCCAAAGCCTGAGGTTTAGGTTTTTACCCAGATACACACTGTGGCCTTTTCCAGCTGCACAGAGCCTCGAGTGAAACTTTTCTCTCACTACAGACTCACGACTCGACTAAAATCGGCCCATTAAATGCTAAACTGTGATTATATATCCACTCCTGACATTCTCAGACACATCAGCAGGGGGTTTTTAGTGTTCAGAAACAGTACACACTGATCTATTACATCACAATCAAAGCTGTAAACTGGTCAGATTTAAAAATTCTTTGTAAAAGGACACTAAAGGAGTTGCTTGGTTAAATTAAATTGAATTACATGAAATTCGCAAAATGTCTAAAATTATGAATTCTATTTTCATTGCTGTTAGATCTAATCTGTCATATACTATATACTAAACATGTGCATATATATTTAAAAAATAATCCCTGAAAAACAGCCACATTTATATTCATCATTCATTAATCTGAAATTAATTTGATCTATCCTTTCAAAAGTTATGTAACTTATAATATATCAATTTTTGCACATTGTATATCAAATAATCATGCTGCCATTCTGTCAAAATTGTCCTTATATAATTTTACATGCTTGCAGATAATTGTTTAATAAAGTTTATTGTAGTGAACAAGTTGAATAAATAATCTTCAGTAGTAAGCATGACAAATAATTATTAAATAAATACATATTATTATTATTATTATTATTATTATTATTATTATTATTATTCATGTTAAATATGTAAACCTGTTACACGCAGCTCTCTGGTCTTAAATCTGTTGTTAATTCTGATTTTTATTGGACTTACCTC
>JAQQZU010000021.1:1877429-1888489 GCA_030068025.1 Parauchenoglanis punctatus
TTTTTGGTCAAATTATATATTTGTAACGTCAATGTATATATAATTCTACTGATATATACTACTGATAATAATAATAATAATAATAATAATAATAATAATAACTTATTAATAATTACAAGTTACTTGAAATTATTACAAGTTAGCAAATTACTACTTGCACTACATCAGAAATGTATCCCTTTTCTTTGTAAAGTGGGTGGAGCTAACTAATCTTGTGTAAAGTCTATTAATCTGACCAATCACAAGGCTGATATCGCTCCTTAATTCCGCAGGACATTTTATTGAGACTGTTCGTCCTCGACTGTCTCTTCTGAGGAGCCTAGTGAGTAAAATCTAACCTCATAACTGAAAGTTAACCTCATGAGTGAAAGTTAAAATCATGAGTGAAAGTTAACTTCCTGATTGAAAGTTAACCCCACAAGTGAAAGCTAACCTAGCAAGCAAAAGCTAACCTAGTGAGTGAAAGCTCATCTAGTGGGTGAAATAAACCAGCGAGTGAAAGCTAAACTAAGAGCACAGCCTACTGTGCTAACTCTATATGTGATCAGCAGATTGAGCTGGTGTTGGAGCAGTGGTTCATCATATTCCCTCTCTTTTTTTCCAGATGTTTAATATTTTTAGTATTTGCACTGTATTCCTTGGGATTTTAATGATCACTGTCTGTGAAAGCTGTTGTTTAACGTCTCTCTCCCTCTGTGAAGGTGATGTTCACTCTGTCGGAGCTCTGGTCTGTTACTGAGAGACAGGGTCACTATAAGCTGCTGAAGCCATGGTGGGAGGTCTTCATGGACTATCTGGTGCTTCTCATGCTCATGGTGTCAATCCTGGCTGGGACTCTGTTACTGTCACAAGACGGGGTGGTGTGTGTCCCCATTCGCTCCAGCTCAAGCAACTCCAGTGATTCTTTTGGTATTCCTTTGGATCCCATCCAATCTCAAACTCTATCAAGTGCCCCCATATCCAGGAGTCTAGCTAAAGGTGTTCGGAACGACCTTGACTACCAGCAGTATGTCTATGTGAGCACCGTGTGCTACCAGGAGGCTCTGCCGTGGTTCTCACGCTTTCTGCCCTATGTCACCTTACTGCAATCGTTGCTTCTGCTGGCTAGTGGTTCCTTCTGGTTCCACTTCCCACTCACCTCTGCTTGCATTGAGCACTTTTTAGCCATCCTTGCCAAATGCTGTGAGTCCCCCTGGACCTCCAGGGCACTTTCCCATGCTGCCAAGCTGGACAGAGCACATCACAGCCACCCTTCAGTTGAGGACAAAGTAACAAGAACCCAAGTGCCACACATACCTAAATTCTTTACTCGACAATCCAGCCTTGACTCAGGAACTGACAGCCCCCTGTTGGCCAGGATGGGTAGTACCTCTTCCCAGCCTTCTCCATGTCCCTCCAATTTGTCTAACTGCTCCACATTGTCCTCTCTCTCAGTCCTAGAACCTGCTTCCCTGAATAAGACAGCTGTTGTTCTTCCAGAATGTACTAGCACTGGGCCTACGCTGGATCGGAGTGATGGAGAACAGGCCAGAGCTCTGTTTGAGAGAGTCCGAAGGTTCCGGGCACACTGCGAGAGCTCTAACATCATTTACAAGGTCAATAGAAGGTTCCGAATACCAGTTATAAATCATTCTGCTGTTGTTGGGTAATGATAATCCTGAGTCCCCTGTCTCCTTTCTCTCAGGTGTACACAGCTCAGACCGTGTTCAAAGTCCTGAAGTTCATTGTGATTGTGAGCTACACCACACCTCTATTGGGCTCCATCTCTTTTACTCACATCTGCCAGCCCCATTCCCATGCTTTAACAGGATACCGGACCTTCCAGTGCAGCCACCTGCTATCATCTGTCTTGCGCAAGCTGATGAAAGCCTACATCTGTCTCATGGGCCTTTATGGCTTGCTGGGTGTCTACACCCTTTTCTGGATTTTCCATAAGTACGCTTGTGGGCAATAGATTATCAAGAGTAAGAGTTTAGATCTGGGATCAGGTTCCTTTTGACTATATTATTAGCATTATTTGAATGAAAATTGGGGAAACTGATCCTGGATCAGCACTGTTACTCTGAGTCGTGCGTATCCTTCTGTGCTGTAGTCCATGGGTCCTGTTCTAAATATTCTGGGAATAACTGAAATACAGGACACCATTTTAAAACAAAGTAGCAAGAAATGTTATGTACAATAGCTTCTGAAATTATTTGTACTATTTATGAAATTTATGAAATGCAATAGCTAATGGATTTAACCCAGTAGCAATGGATTAAAAATTATGGACATATTCATACTTCAGGAAAACAGGCAACAACAAAGGTAGTTGGGGAATGAGACCGAATTTTTATACATGGTGCTCATAATTCTGGGGAACAGTATATTCTTACCTTTATCACTCTTTGTGAATTAAGGATCTCTTTCATCAACTAAAATTTAATTCCTGGTTATATCTATGTAGCCATTTTTCCATTTTCAGATTAGTCCCAGTTTTCTCCCTAATTTGGTCGCCTGCCAATTCCCACAACACTTCTCTCAACCTCTCAGCCTTCTCTCAACACTTATACGACAGCTTTCAACCGGGGTTAACACATGCTTTCTCCAAGACACATGAAGTTATCCAACCACTTTTTATACCGCTCCTCATGGTATGTCACAGCATTACTACATAATTACAGCATAGCACACTCAGAGGAAAACACTCTGTTTCCTCCTTTGCATACACGAGCTCATGAACACCACTAATTGGTTAGTGTCCTTGTGACTGACAGGGGGGAGAGAGTATACTCCTCCCGAGATAGCAGAGCCAATTTTGCTCTGAATAACCTAAAATAAATAAATAAATAAATATAAATGGCAGTTTAAATTTGATTCAGAAGCCAAAATTGGATGGAGAGAACTGGTTTAGTTGTTAACAATTAGTTGATCTGCTGAATGATACTAACTCATTTGTTTATCTTTCCTTCCAACCTTTCAGTCAAGTATGGAGATGAATGCTAACAATGTGAGTAAATATGATTAGTGTGCCTTTTAACAAAACACCTGCTACTCTCTTATTAGATGTTTACATTTTCTTTGGTTCGTCAATAGAAGTGGTGCTAGTGAGCAACTAGCAACAGAGGATCTGCTACAGATTACCTAATAAAAATGACTAGGTACCTGAAAAGGTTCCTGTGGTGCTGCCATTAACATTCCTTACATTAATATAAGTTCTGTTGCTCAGTAGCACTTCTTCCCACTGGACTCATGAACAGCTCCTTCTGACATTTTCAGCAGGTCTCTGTCTCATTCCCAGGTCTCTGAGACAGTACTCGTTCCAGCATCTGCATGAAACAGGTTCCATGTTGGATGCTCCAGACCTGTGTAATGACCTAGCCTTCTTGCTACACATGACAGATCAGTATGACCCCCTGCTGGCTCAACGCCTCTCAGTTTTCCTGTCTCCTGTCAGTGAAACTCGGCTCATGGAGGAGAACTTGGAGCGTCGCTGGAACGCAACCCGTCTGCGGTCAATGATAACCTCTGATCACAAGGGCCACTCTCTGCTGCAGCTGGTGGCCGTTCCACATCTGCCTCCTGCACTCTTCACCCTGAGCCAGCTGAAGGTGCTGAAGCTGGAGTTAATTGGAGATGCTAAGCTGACAGCACAGATCTCCAATATGACTGCCCTGAGGTGATGGTTAGAAGTGTAATCCACAGGTTGTTTTCAGGTTGCACCTGAGTTTCCTTTTCAGACCCTGTTTTTTAGCAGCAGTCCACAGAACCAATCCCTGGTTGTCTTGAAAACTGTGGACTAGGACTTGCTTCAACCAAACTGAACTCCATAATAAATACAGCTCATGTATTTTGGCCAAGTGTGAAAATGCCCTTAGTTACCAACTATTTGGTTGGAGGATCCCAGAGCATGGGAAGATTTTTGACAGCAAAGTCATAACTGTCATTGTGTTCACAGAACATTAAAGTAGTTAATAAATCAAGAAAATTAATCAGGAACATCCATCTAGAGGTCTATTTTCATTGTGTTTATTTTTAACAAAACCCCAACTAACCCTTTCTTTCCACAGGGAGCTTCACTTGTACCACTGCTCAGCTACAGTGGAGTCTGGTGCTCTTAAGGTCCTCCAGGAGCGTCTGGAGTCTCTGCACCTCACCTTCACCCAAGCTGCAGAGATCCCTGGCTGGGTGTACTCATTGCGAAACCTACAGGAGCTCCACCTGAGTGGACGAGTGGCCAGTGAAGGCACTATCGGTCGTGGCTGGGCACTGGGCAGCCTGCGATATCTGCGCCACCTTCGGGTCCTCGTCTTGCATGGCATGCTCCAGAGAATCCCGTCGGAGCTGAGCGAGGTTTCGGGCAGCTTGGTGCATTTGGAGATCCACAACGAAGGTGCCAGGCTGTTGGTGCTAACAGGACTGCGACGTCTGGTGGGGCTGACCGAACTGGAGCTGCAGGGATGCCAGCTTGAGAGATTGCCTTCTGCTTTGCTAGCACTTACAGGATTGCGGAGTTTGGACCTGCAGCACAACATCCTGAGGACTCTAGAGGAACTGCTGGGACTGCAGCATCTGAGGCATCTTTCCTGCCTACGATTGGCCCACAATCGCATACTGGCTGTCCCTACCAGCGTGGGAGTCCTCCGGTCTTTGGAGGTCTTGGATTTGGCTCACAATGAGCTACGAAGTCTTCCGCCAGCGCTTTTCACAATCCATCGACTGCGGCGCCTCCTGCTTTCTGGGAACCTGCTTGAAGACCTGCCTGCTGAAGTGGGGGCACTGACATTCCTCACCGAACTTGACCTCAGCAAGAACAGGCTCGAGAGCCTTTCAGAGGCACTTTTTGCCAACTGCAAGGAGTTGCGCATTCTGAATTTGGCAAACAACTCCCTAGGATCCCTGAACATAGGATTGGGCTCTTTAAGGCACCTTTCTAAATTGGATGTACAAGGAAACAACCTTGAGGAACTGCCCCTTGAGCTCGGTTGCTGCTCAGGGCTTCGTGGAGGCGGTTTGCTGGTGGAGAGCTGGCTACTCTACACTTTGCCATGTCACATCAGGGACTTCCTGCAGCAGCCGTCTTGTGCCTCTTCTGAAGCTAATTCCCGGCCTTGTTCGGATATTTTCCCTGCCTTCTCCGCTGCGCAGTGGAGCTTTCTCACCTCTGTGGAATCACAGATATAGTTTAGAAGAGATCTGAAGATGCTTTCTATTTAATGTTGAGAAAGTCATAGTGTGCTTTTTCAGCAGCAACCTTTGGCCTGAATTTGCTAGAAAGATGTAGCAGGTTCTTCTTGAATGTTTTCATGTTGAGTTTCAGTGGAAAGCAACATACAGACTCCTTTCCCACTTTTTATGATGAATAAGTAACCCATGCTCAGAACTGAACTGGGATAAAATGATGAAAAATCATGATAGAATCATGATTATTGATCACAGTTATTTAACCAATTAGGAACAGTTTTATTCACTTTATTGTATTATTTAAAATCAGTAGAAAACAGTCATTTATTTAACATTGCATAATATAAACTAATATTTATCTGAATGTATAAAATCGCTCACTCACAATGTTATATGAAAATACAAATGCAAATGAAACAAAAAAAAATTTTATCAAAAGAACTAACTTTAGCTAAGCACCGCAATGTTGCAATGGACAGACAGCTGCGTGAAAACTGATTTTTTAAAAATATTGGCTAATAGGCTAGCAAAAAGTGGTTTGCCTGTAACTCTAATAGTCTTCTATACGTCATCATTGTGCACAAACTAATGGTAGGCGTACCCCAGGTTCTGGTCAGGTACTAAACCATATCATTTCCTACAGTAGCAGATTCAGTGATACCACCAAATATCAAATCATTGCCTTATGAATCGAAATCATATCATATCATATTTCTGCTTATGTGAGGTTGCCAAGTACTGTTTGTTTACATATGTGTTACGTGTGCACAGATATGTCTGAAAAGCAAGAGAGAAAATTCTTGTTTTGGTTTTAGAGTAAGGCTGCATTTTATATTTACAGTGTTTTTAAATTGTCAGTATATATATTAATGTATGTATTTTTTTATGGTAATGAATTTGTAACTCCATAATTTAACTTACCAATTAAAAGAATAATCTTTGACTAACCTCTGTTTTTTTATTAATTCTTCATGTTCATACTACACTCACTGTCCACTTTATTAGGAACACCTGTACACCTGCGTATTCATGCGATTATCTAATCAGCCAATCATGTGGCAGCAGCACAATGCATAATTTCGTGCAGATACAGGCCAAGAGCTTCATTTACTGTTCACGTCAAACATTGTAATTGGGAACTTATGTGATCTTAGTGACTTTGACCATGGTATGGGTGTTGGTGCTAGGCAGGCTGGTTTGAGTATTTCAGAAACTGCTGATCTCACTGCTGATTTTCACACACAGCAGTCTCTAGAGTTTACATAGGATGGAAACTTTACAGTGTTATACACAACACATGGACAAAGTCATGCAGTCCTGTTGGGATCAAGGTAGACTATTTTCTCTTCTATTCTATTCAATATTGCATGTCACTTTATTCTCCTTACTCTATTAGAGAAATGAGAGAAAAATTCCTTGTATTTTCTGACTTTGCAAACTAAACCAAGGTGTGGCTGCCGTACACAAATTACATGCTCTTTCTCTCACAGGTTAACTTTCAGTGACGCAACAGAGATCTCTCTTCCAGGATTTCTCCACCACAACAAATCCTCACTGAGTGCTATTAAGTCCTGTTCAAGATCACAGAGGTAAAGTTTGACATTAAGTAGAAACCATTTGTTTTGTCCTGTAGCTAAAGTTTACGTAAAAACTCAAAACTACTATTTTATTAGTTAGTTATTAGTATTTATTAGGGAAACTAACCTTTGTGTAATGCGTATGTGTATAATTGTACATTATTGTGCCTTTTATAACTCGTAAAAATGTTGCTTTGTTGCACAGAGTAGAGAGATGAACAGCAGCCGAGTGGATATTATGTTGGATTTGGTTCCACAGGAGGA
This sequence comes from Parauchenoglanis punctatus, assembly GCA_030068025.1. Taxonomy (NCBI): domain Eukaryota; kingdom Metazoa; phylum Chordata; class Actinopteri; order Siluriformes; family Auchenoglanididae; genus Parauchenoglanis; species Parauchenoglanis punctatus. Next base: position 1,884,434 of record JAQQZU010000021.1, read on the forward strand.
GCTGATTCGTTTTTTTTGCCGCAGGAAAACAGAGATTTCCCATGGCATGGACGAACCACTTCTTTTCCTCAACCAGCTTCAAGACTATGATTTGGTACCTGAGGATCTCTACCAGGCAAGAGAGCACGAATAATGTCTATTTTATACTCCTACATTTTTTTCGTACTCCTGAAATAAAGAAACTGTCTGGCTTGACTTGCTAACACTATATTCTGTTATTGTATTTAGTGTTCAGAGTGAGGATGTTAAGGTTTGAATGGTTGGTTATTAATAAATGTTACTAATATAAGATAGCATAATTCGAAATATGTACACTATACTGAAAGTGAAAGCATTTTGATTTGTAAAGGAAATCATAATATGCAAATAATGAAAGTGCACTGGAGCTTGTAACTGTGCTTAAGACCAAACTTCTACTAACTGTATACATTATTTTTACATTTTATGATTTATTTTGTTTATCTAACATCTATGAAAGAAGATTTCAGTGTCGGTGCTTTTAGCTAAAGTTGTTTCTTTAATTTGTGCACCGTATTACGGACGCTCTATAGCCTGAAGTAAAGAAGGAACCTTGTACTTTTTGTTAGTTCCACCAAGAAACTTGCCATGGTCAAAGTTACTGAGATCACTTTTTTGTCCAGAGGAGCTGAAAATGAAATGTGTCTGTAATTAATAGTAATTGTGTTTAAAATCAGTAATGATTGATGTATTATTCAAATAATGAAACAAATAAGTGGTTGTTGAATTCTCACCTCTCCCGCTCTCTGTCTGTACAGAAGGTAATAAAGATGACAAGTAAGGAGAGAAGGCAGAATGGTGTGTATCAGGTTTTGGAATGGGTGGAGAAGCAGGGAGCGCAGTGTATGATGCTCTTTTGGAAGTGTGTGTTTCAGGATCACATCCTGCAGAAATACCCTTTCCTGCGCTCACTCCTAACCAGCCTTCTGGAAGGTCAGCCTCTCCATTTTTTCACATTTCTGCATTAACTTTATTGTTTTTCACACTTGAATTTCCAAATTCAAAGTTTATGAATTTATTATTTCTCTGAATGTAATCTTGAAGTGTCCCATTTAAGGATCCTTCATGATAACACAATATTTGACATAACCAAGATCGTGTTGTCATGATAATGATCAGCATCAGCAGTGTAAAACGTGGGTACAGAATTGAGGTGTAGTATGCGATGTGCTTAGGTGGGTTATTCCACTAATCACAGTACACCAGACCAGGTTCAAATGACACAGGGATTATTTTGAGGCAAAATCTGTAGGAAGTAGTGACCAAATTTGGAAAGGTTTTCCTGGTGAGTTCGCAGTGGCAACAGGCCGATCCTGTGGGATCCCGAGACATTCCCAGGACTGAGAGAATCTTTTCAGCGGTCCTGGGTCTGCTGCGGGATTTCCGTCAGTCAGACATTCCTAGACCAGCTCTAGCGGTAGTCAACCAGAGGATATCGTTCTAAACATCCTGAACTGTCTTCTCTGAATTCAGAGGAGGAGCAGTGGTTCTATTCCCGAGGCTATCAGGTATCACAGAGTCTAAGCCCAGAATCCTGCAGAAGAACCTTATTCACACTGCCTGTACCTTATTCTTTCAGCCACTACCCACAGGTGAGGATGTGAATAAGATCCCAAGATACCTAAACTCCTCTGCCAGGGGCAGGGTCGCTTCCCTCACCTGGAGGAAGTGTCCTGTACATATCCGTGTCTCTGACTCTCTTATTTTCATTCCAGCTGCTTCACACCCAGCAGCAAAATGTTCAAGTACATATCTGAGTGAGCATCATTTGCATATAGCAGGGATGTTGCCTGTCCCATACTGGAAACCTGTCTAAAAAGAGTGGAGATAAAACACACACTTGACGAGTCTGACACCCACTTAAACGATTTTACCTGGACATCAAGAATGCAGACAGAACTAGCAACCCAATTGCACAAACTGGAGTCCCAGATAAGCCATATCTCCAACAAAATATGTTGAGGCACACAATCATAGGCCTCCTCCCAAGTCATAAAACAGTTATAGACTGGAATAGCCATGACTGCCATGACTCCTCACAAAGCTGTCCATTGTTCCAGAATCTGCATTGCTCATCCTGAATCATAGATCGTATGGAATCTTGACCTAGAACTTTTCATTAGATCATGTTCCTGGAAGGCTGAGGAGAGTGATTCCTTAATAATTGGAAAACACCCTTTGGCCCCCCTTTTTTAAATTAGACACCGCTGTCCACAGCCCAGAGGCACTGCCCTAGATCATCATACAAAACTGAAGACACGTTTATTTTCCCTCAGTCAAATTTCAGAGTCTGTAGCCTTAATCATCAGTGGTAACATGAAGCGCCATTATGAAACAAAACATGACCACTTTGCTTTTTCCTCCAATTAAAGAAGAAGAAGGAGCAGTTGAGCAGTGAGCAATAACTCGGCTCAGCTTCTTGTTATCTAAGCGAAAAGCCTGCATGTTTTTTGTTCTTTAAAACTGCATTAACATTGCATGTTTTAATATTTTTCATAATCGTCATTATCGATTACTTGGACTAATTGTTGCAGTTCTAGAGTTCACCATATTTATTTTTGTTTCCTAATGCTGATAAAAAAAAATCTGTTAATTAAAACCACAGCTTCTTTGCCTAAGCAGTAAAATAATAACATGAGCTTATTTTTGCTAAGAGCATGCATGTCCTGAGTCTCTCACATCTCTTGTAATGTGCAATAAGAGGCAGGATGCAAGTCCATACAATCAGCCTGTAGCTTATTTGGGGCTTTCCACAAATCAGCATCAAAGTCAAGCAAAGTGTAGCAAGGTCAAAACCAGAACACATGAAACAAGGCAATAAATAAGGCTCAGTAATGACATGCACAGATATTTAAAAAATGCTGACAATCACTCAGTTGCTAGAGATCACAATGCTGAGTACAACTTCTAACGTTTGTGCTGAAACCTACAGCTGAATGAGGAAGCCAGTGCTTTCAAACCTGCTTTTTAAAACATGAATGTACAAAACATCACCATAATCTATAACAAGAAAAACGAGCATGTTGGGCACAACAAATCCGAAAATAAAGACCCAAAACTTTACTTTTGCAAGTGCTTTTGGCAGAGCTGAGATAGCAGGAGATAATAGTGTCATCACCAAGTAAACACAAATCAGCAGATATGTTGCCAATATCTTTAAAGGTGCACTATGTAGGATTCAGGATCTATTAGCAGAAACGGAATATAATATTCATAAGTATGTTGTCATTAGGGTATCTAGGAATCATTGTGTTTTTGTGAGCTTAGAATGAGCCCTTTATATCTACATAGGGAGCAGGTCCACCTCTACACAGCCGCCATGTTGCGCCACTACAGTAGCCTAGAACGGACAAACTTTTAGAGAGCGCCTTCCACATTTAAATTTTTTTTAAAAATGGAGGATCATACTTATTATTTTGCACAGAAAAAGCAAGAAAGTGTGAATGTAAGTACTTGGAAGTACCTGAAGGCCACCGTATGCTCTAATACATGATTGGAAAGTCAACTGAATCCTACATAGTGGACCTTTAACTTGTATAAATAAAAACAGATAATTGAATCTTGTGAAACCCCAGCTTTAAAATTCATCTTAGCGGAGTAAAAACCATCAGAGAATTCAGTCTGAGATCAACCCAACGTCTTGAATGCCCCAGCGTCAGGCAGTCCCATATTAACCATGCGATACATGCAGTAAATTTGCCCTTAAAATCCTATACTTTGTCCCTGGAATGCTGATTCACGCTGAGTGGCTTTAAAAACTAGAAACTCAGTATAGTATTACTGATTAAAAATATTAATAACATTATAAAATAATAATAACACCAAATGGTCTACTTTTTTTTCTCAGTATTCAGGAACTTTGTTGTTTCTTATGGCCATTTCTTGTTACACTGGGATAAAATGCACAAATACGTACACTACCAGTCAAAAGTTTTGGGTCACCTACTCTTTGTCATAGGTTTTTTTTATTTTTTTTGCTTTCTACGTTGTAAAACATTACTGAATACATCAAAACTATGAAGCAACACGTATGGCATA
>JAQQZU010000021.1:1888589-1904583 GCA_030068025.1 Parauchenoglanis punctatus
TCTTTTAAAGTCATAAAAATAAAGAAATAATTGAATTAGAAGGTGACCCCAAACTTTTGACCGGTAGTGTATGTATAAAGTCCTTTCCATCGTGTGTTCCTCCACTGCTCTCTGTTAGAGCGGATACTGGATGAATCCAGTGAAGACCTCAAAGATTACAGAGAAGAGGAGGACAGGGAACAACAAGAGGAAGAGGAAGAAGAGCGCGAGCCAGCGGGCCTGACGCAGTTTGAGTCTGCGGTGTTACCCGTCAGCTGTGGTTCTGTCAGTGGGAATTTATATAAAAGCAGATTTGCAGGTAGGTAATCAGAGCTAAGCTTAAAGTTCTGTGTGAGCTCGCAGTGTGTTGTGCAAAGGTGTGTTACATGGAACACACAATATAACTGCAGCATGACATCAAGTGCCATAAAATGCACAGTGTAACAGAGTATGACTGGACAGTATACAGAATAATCAGTGTGTTAGTGTGTTTCCAGACGTGTGTGTTTGTGCTGCAGGGTCACACAGTAAGAGCATCCGCACAGAGGAGCGCTGGTTCACTCCTGAGGAGTTCATACAGCAGGAGTTAACGCTGACAGATGGACACTGGGAGAAAGATATACTGTGTCATGGCAAAACACTTAACTACCTGCTGAAGGTAATGTGAGAGATTGATGATATGATAACAGACACAGCTGACAGACATTAGATCTCCAACCTTTAGCAATGTGTAGACATCACTAAAGTCACCATGTGTTGCTTTCAACTAGGGCTTTCATTTCTTTACTCTCTCTTTCGCAGTGTTATATAAGGAATAACACACAACGTGCTGTGCTGTTATAGGAAAATAATGCACACTGGGGCTTCCAGCCTGAAGCGAAACAGAAGCTTACCATTTTATTTATTGTGTAATAAGATGCTTCTCTTGAAGTTTATAATACAGAAAAAAAAGTAGTTTGTCATGTTAATGAGTGCCAGAAAGCGGAAACTCCTCTGTCCTGAAGACTTTTTTCCTGTACCAGGAAACGTACTGACTGTTACACTGGAGACTCCTTCCTTATACATATGCTACATGTACGTGTCCTATCAGAAATCTTTACCACTATACCACTAGTGTATAATCTATAATTATACACTTTTCTTTGTTTAATATCTTTTTTTTCTGGAGGAGCGTCCACCCTACCCATCCCTGTGTGTGAGCTGTTACTATAGAAACAATAATATGTTAGAAGGAGCACATCAATATAAACCTGTGATTTGTGTTGAAGACAGAACTACTTTCAGAGCCGTGCTGTTATAGAAAATTAATCAACACCTTCTGGTTCTGATTTGAGAATTCAGCACTATAAAATTGGATAGAGAGAGAAGGTACACACACCAAAACCTTCTTGTAGCGAAGTAGGGCTAATTCATGTTCCTGCGTATGTTCTGTTTGCAGAAGAAGGTCTTGGATATCCATTCACTGCTGTGTCACTGTGGACTGTGCTGTCCTGACGACCCGGTGAGTCCGAACCCCGTGTTTCTGCAGGGACTGAAACTTGCTTTGGTTTTGCCTCAGTGTTATTCGTTTCATTTCTTCAATCAGCTGGATCAGTTTGAAGATGATGTGTGCTTCACTGTACAGGACAAAGAACTTGGGTGAGTAAAACTGAAAACCAGAGAGAGAAGGAGGGCATACGAATCTGAGCTAGAGACGGGGGGGCAATCTTTTTGGACGGATCAAACAAACAAACAATCTGAAACTGATCTGATCAGTGATTCGTTCGTTTAACTCTGTCTTTCTACAGTCTTTAAGCACTAGTGCACTGACTCATTCGTTCGTCTCTCTCGATCGTTCCACACCACCTCCCAGCTCCTCGCCGATCTAACCAAAAGCGAAAGACTGATCGGTTCACTGAGATGTCAGTCAGACATTTGCAAATGACCGTAGGAGCCTGGAGCAAGAGGAGGAGATTTAGAGGACTGATAACTGAATACGGCAATGCAGCCTATCTGGAAGTGCCGTTAGGAAACCAACAAACCGGGGACCTGACTTCTTTTATTTGCAGTTGTTTGGTATTTTATTGAACAAACCAGCTTTTTAAAGACATCATGCACAGTGGAAACATAGTACGCTATTTACTTAAATCCTGTCGTTAATAATTTTCTGTAATATTTGATATAGCCATCTAATAAAAGCGATTCAAACGATTTCACAAAGCATATTAATACATGGTGTCTTTTGTAATAATTGAAAATCCAGGATACTTGTAGGATGTTTTCATATACGTGTCACGTTCTGATTTGAAACAACATTTCTAATTTTGCCGTGAATACATTCCTTAATCTGTATCATGTCCATTACCAAAATATTATACTGTAAAACAACCTATAAATATGACTTTGTGGGCCATCATTGTGTGCATTGTGTTTACAGCTGCCTTTCTCAAAAGTTGATTTTCTGTTACGTTAATGATCCTGTAAACATTTTTGCTGCTTTATCAGGATTGGCTGCACCAAATGAACCCTTATTTTAAAGGTAATTTACTGCAAGGTTTAGAATTTCCAGTAAAACACCTTTGCATTTTTTTTTGACCAACTGGACTCATTTTGTAATGAAGCTCCATGTGAATTTTACAGAAATGCAATAATACATTTAAAACATGTAACTTGTTTTAGACTGATATTTTGTAAGTTTAAGTGTGACAGTCGTAGGAGATGAATCATTCTGAGAAATAAACAGGAACATGTCGGTTTTTCCGGAAGTTCTAACCTACTGAACGACGAACCGAACCAATCATTGGAACGAACAGAGCGAAACGCACACATCTCCGCCGCACAATCTGGCAACACGCTGATCCCGCGGTTTCATTTAGCGCCAGGGATAGACAGACTCGACTAACCAATCACGGCACAGCTGGATAGCACTCTCGAGTTGTTGGACATCCAAATCATCCAATGAAATCGCGTCTTCTCGGAGAGGGCGGGTACTTCCGGGTTGCAGTATAAACCCGAGGCCTGCGCGTGTGCTTGTAATATCTTTCCTAATTCTGCTCCGGGTTTATTCGTTTGTAAAGGTAAGATTGGATTGTTTGAATTAATCACATTCAACATTTAGAGCTAATTTTTAAATTAGTCTATGTATGAATGATGACGGTTTGTGTTTTTTTCTGAATGTAAAGTAATCAGAATAAGAATCGATGCGTGTTCGTTCATTGCAACGCTTCGGCTAGCGCGGTGGCTAGTTAGGCTAATTAGCATAGCGGGCTGTTTAGCTCATAATTATTTGTTTTCTGATTTATTGCTTAATAGTATGTGTTGTCTTGGTTCAAGTAATGATAAATGGTGAAAATGGTACATAATAAGCCACGGTAAATAAAAATATTTAAACGCTAAATAGTCAATAAGTGTACAGCTAGTAGCCGGTTAGCTATTAGCAATGATGGTGGCCTCATTGTTTCCAGCTAACACTGTTTCTGAGTACAGAAATTATTTATTCCTCTCTCTCTCACACACACACACACTGCGCACAATGATATAAACATATTACTTTAATAATTATAGGTAGTAATTTAGATATAAACGCGGAAAAAGTTAACCTTCACTTCCAGTACAGCTGTAGAGCCCTAGGTAGGGAGTAAGGTTCCCTATGTAGGGCGCAGGAGTAGGGCGCGCGCGTATTTGAGAAGCAGTCACGACTAGTTTGATGCAGATAAACAGCCGGTGGCCTGCTGGACTTCTGTTATTAATAAAACCTCCTCTCTGGTGGAGGAAATGTTACTAACTCGCTGTAATGGTGTTAATGGCTGCTATTATTATTAAGCAGTAGTTTGGAGCTGCTCCTTGGAGAGACGATTTGACCAGAATGATGTATTTCAGGCTTTTTCATGATAAAAAGGAGGTGATATTTTGCAGGGCTGGTGTTATTTCGTAACATTATTCTCTCTCTCTCTTATTCAACATTTCCAAAATATTATCATTTAATTAAGGTGGGAAAGGGAAACGGTCTGCTGGTAATCAGGCTTGACCCTTCAGCTGAGTTATTGCATGATTACACTCTCCAGCTCAGTCCCAGAGTCCAGGGTGGTGGTGTTTACATGCAGCACGCTGTGTTTTAAATACACGTGACTTCAGCAAAACCTCCACATATTCAGTGATGGTCCCCTCTGGAACTACTTCTTCCTCCATGTGGAAGTTTTAAACACGATAAGCCAGATATTATCTTTCCTTCATGGCCACATGGTCGGTCAAAAGAATTTAAAGTGTTACTACTTTGATAAAATATCTTCAGCTTTACATTAGTTTATGCGCTGTGGCCTCGGATGTCACTGCACTTGTGCAGTTCTTTTTTGATTATGGTGTCGAAGATGCCGACTCGACTCGCTGCTTGCCGCAGCGGATTCTGGGAGGAGAGAGCCAGCCCGTTTAAATTAAAGCAGGAACACCCAACAGGGCTCATGAGATCTCTGATTCAGAATAGCAATAACAATCAGCCCTGTGCTGAATCACAATCTGCATTCACTTTCATGATTTTCCGCAATAGCCTGAGACAATGAGTTGTATTTAAGAGCATCACAGGTTTAGTCAGACCAAGTCCAACAAGTTCTCAGGAACGCTGCATTGTTGTGGGTCTGCTCTTCTCGCAAAACTGGAATGATTTTTTTTTTTTTTTTTTTTTTTTTTTTTTTTTTAAATAATAATGATGTCATTCCATGTCTCATAATTGTAAAATGTGGAATCGGAGTGAAGTTTATCCACTGTGTATAATCCGAGCAGGCAGGAGGGTGTTGCTCTGGGGTCGGACTGTACTGATTACAGATGTTTGGGATGAGGAAATGATGCCTGGATTTCTGGCACTTGTGAAAACGCAAGAGCTTTAACTTCCTCTGCACTTAAAGATGCTTTGTTTTCAGCACCTGCTCTGTGTGGAGTTCTTTAATCACTTCTCACTGTGTGTTCGCAGTATGGCCGAGAATGATGCCGATAACGAGCTGTTGGACTACGAGGAGGATGAGGAGCCTCAGGGAGCACCAGAGAGCGCCACACCGGCCGGGAAGAAGGAGGTGAAGGGTTCCTATGTGTCCATCCACAGCTCCGGCTTCAGGGACTTCCTGCTCAAACCCGAGCTCCTGAGGGCCATTGTGGACTGCGGCTTCGAGCATCCGTCAGAAGGTACAGCGCAAATACCATCCATAAATAACAGGAACTGATTCAATTTTTAAATCTGATTGATTTCTTCTTCACCCTTATACAAGCACGGCACTGAGTAACTGGAGGTGTGTGTGTGTTTCAGTGCAGCACGAGTGTATCCCGCAGGCCATCCTGGGCATGGATATCCTGTGCCAGGCGAAGTCGGGTATGGGGAAGACGGCGGTGTTTGTTTTGGCCACGCTGCAGCAGATCGAGCCCGTGGATGGACAGGTACGTCTTCCGCTGTTCATCACGTGTCAAGAACGTTAAACTGGTTCAGCTGTACGCGTCAGCTTTCAACTCCTGTCGTCCAATCAGGTGTCGGTGATGGTGATGTGTCACACGCGTGAGCTGGCCTTCCAGATCAGCAAAGAGTACGAGCGCTTTTCTAAGTACATGCCGACGGTGAAGGTGGCCGTGTTCTTCGGCGGTCTGCCCATCAAGAAGGACGAGGAGGTGCTGAAGAAGAACTGCCCGCACATCGTGGTGGGAACGCCGGGACGCATCCTCGCCCTCGTCCGCAACAAGACGCTCAGCCTCAAAAACGTCAAACACTTCGTCCTGGACGAGTGCGATAAGATGCTGGAGCAGCTCGGTACGGGCTTCTTGTCGGTTTTCCTCTTCGGCGTGCTCTCGCGCTGTGGCAGTTTTCTCCACCGCATGATGTAGCTAAATGTTTACTGTTGCTAGTACTGGATGTTTGTGACCTTTTTAGACAAACTTTAGTGTTTTAGAGCAGCTTCTCTGTTGGGCGTTTTTGCACGGATCTGGCAACCAGGGCTATGCGCCGTAGCTCGGAGACGGTCCTCTGTCAGGTTTATGGGACGTGAACACGGAGCCCAGGGATCAGTCCGTTATTAGTTAATGAGCTACATTTTCATTTGCTTACTTTTTAAACAAGTGAGCTGGAATCTTATTCCAGAAGGTCAGGGAGCCGTACCTAGAACATCTAGTGCTTTGTGGCTTTCTTCATGATGCTTACTCTCTCTCCATCTGCTTCTTAATGTCTTTATCATTCTGGTTATTTGTCTCTCTATCTCTCTGTCCGTGTCTCTCTCGCACAGATATGAGGCGTGACGTGCAGGACATCTTCAGACTCACCCCTCATGAGAAGCAGTGCATGATGTTCAGCGCCACCCTGAGTAAAGAGATCCGGCCGGTGTGCCGCAAGTTCATGCAGGATGTGAGTGTTCACAGCATGCTGCAGTGAGGAAGTCTCAAAACTCTACCACACTGCTGTACTGCTACAGGAAATGGCCTCACAAGCCTAGGGACCTTTGCTTAACCTTTGCTAGTTATAAACTGCACTGTTGTATGGTCTTTTTGTTAGTTTAGGGGAAACTTGCAGAACATTTTGTCATCCTTTTTAAACCCTGTTTGTTTTCCTTCTCTGACGATCAGCCGATGGAGGTGTTTGTGGATGACGAGACGAAGCTGACGCTGCACGGCCTGCAGCAGTACTACTGCAAACTGAAGGACAGCGAGAAGAACCGCAAGCTCTTCGACCTGCTCGACGTCCTCGAGTTCAACCAGGTGAGAACACCTCGTATGAAATCCCACCCTCCTCTGAAGCCGGGGCGCCTGCACTGCTAACGGCTGTGCTGTAATTCCCGTTTTGTCCTGCAGGTGGTGATCTTTGTGAAGTCGGTGCAGCGCTGCGTGGCTCTCTCTCAGCTGCTGGTGGAGCAGAACTTCCCAGCCATCGCCATCCACAGAGGCATGGCTCAGGAGGAGAGGTACACACACACACACTCGCGGCTGCATCAAACCGGTTTAAACAGGTTTCAGTGCTGATTTTCCTGTGGTTGTTTACCAGCTCTGTGATGCGTCACTTGGTCCTGTTATGCGTGGCAGGTCACATGAACATGATCATCTTGTTTGTTTACTTTTTTTTTTTTTTTTTTTTTTGTGGGGATTTTTTTTTATTCAATAGTCATATTTTGAATCATGAAACACAACAGTAGGAAATAGACACATGAACATTTGACATGGGTCAGACATCGTTTAATCTCTAGGGTGTCCCTCACTCTGTCGTTCTGTTCGAAGACATTAACCAGCAGCTGGTGCTGTGATGGGGCAGAGGTAAAGTTATTAACCCAGCGTTTCCTCCATCAGAACTTGTTTGTTTTCCCCTTTACACCACAAAGACTTTTTACCTACTAAAGAGCATCATGTCGCTTTTTTTTTTTTTTTTTTTTTAAGGTCTGTGAAAGATTAGTTCTTGTTACTTATAAGCAGTCAGAAGGTAATCAGAGTGGGGGGGTTACGGCTTGCCATGCCGCAGGGCTTTAACTCTGACTGTTAATGGAGACGCCGTCCATAAATACGGAGTAAATGGCTCCTTCCAGAAACCGCGTGATGTGCAGCTGCGCTACTGTCCGAGCTGCCGTTCTACAAAACTTATTACTAATCAGTTAATCTGACCAGTGAGACTCGAGAGTGATTTGGGTAATCACACCTCACGACTCAAGTCAGCCTCCGCAACATGGAGAAGGTCACCTTCAGAGCAGAGGAAAAAACTACAAAAAGGTGGTGTGTTGCACATCAGTTTCCACTACTTCACAGAGCTGTTTCAGCATCATGCACACCTGTGTCTCTGTGTGTTTTTCCACTTGCAATACAGCTGCTGTTCTGTCTCCCAGCAGTTAGAAGACGTGTGTGTGTGTGTGTGTGTGTGTGTGTGTGTGTGTGTGTGCTCAAACACACTGATGAAACCATATTAATGATGGCAGATGAAATCAACAGGAAGTGTCTCCTACTGTGTCTAAACTTTGTGTGTGTGTTCAGGCTGTCACGCTACCAGCAGTTTAAGGACTTCCAGAGGAGGATCCTGGTGGCCACTAACCTGTTCGGCAGAGGGATGGACATCGAGAGGGTCAACATCGTCTTCAACTACGACATGCCGGAGGACTCGGACACATACCTGCACAGGGTGAGTCTCGGCCCACGTCTCGTCTACATGATGTGCTTTCATGCTTAAAGATAAGGTACGCTTTTTGTACAAAGGCTTCCTGCACCACCAATGGACATGATTCCAGTTGTATAGCCTAATCTCGGACTACTGTATTGTGTACATGGAGAGTAAGTGGCTTAAACGCCAAAGGAAGATTCCATACACTGATTTACTGGCCTCGTGGGCATTGTGTTGTAGGAAAATAATTCGTACTAGAGAAGTGTGAAACTGCCCACACACGGTACAGGAGTCTGGTTTTTACTTGGTGTGTGCAGCAGCACGGTGAGCAGCGTTATTATTCACACACTCGCTGCGTATCTTCTGTGCATCTGGAACATTTAACCGTGACGCTCTCTAGACTTTCAGGTTTCCAAGTTGAGCTGTGTGAAATGTTTAGTGATTTCATCCTACATGATATACACCGACTACCTCCATTTCTCTTCAAAACTTTTCCGCTGTCGTCGTGATTGGTGTCATGAACTGTCTCGAGTCAAAAACTCATTCAAAAGTATTTACTAATTTCGAAAATCTTAATGACTGGCAGGCAAAGCAGACGTTTCTGTAGGTTTGAAGGCAGCGTGAGGGATTTTGAAAATTCAAACACTAATTGTAAAGCTGTCTGTTTGTTAATGTGTGTCCATCTCTACAGATCCTCAGACCTCCTCATCTGTTGATTATTTTCAACTCCCTTTGTTTTCTCCTCCTCAGGTCGCCCGCGCTGGTCGATTCGGCACTAAAGGTCTGGCCGTAACCTTTGTGTCTGACGAGACGGACGCCAAAACGCTGAATGACGTGCAGGACCGCTTCGAGGTCAACGTGGCCGAGCTTCCGGAAGAGATCGACATCTCCACTTACAGTAGGATTTCTGTCTCTTCTCGATCAAAGGCACTCGATCATGTAGGATGGGTTTACATTTCCAGTTTCACCTTAAACACTCGTTTCCTTCCCTCCGTGTAGTCGAGCAGTCCAGATGAGCCGTGGCGGCGTGTCGTGCCTGAGGACCACCAGCTCGCAGACGTACCTGTGATCACGCTGTCGTTGCCTGGCCGGAGGAGCCGCCTCCGGTGCATGCTGTTGGTTTCAAAGTTCTGCATCATGACACTGTTTTTAACTTTTTACTGTTTCTCTTTTGGGAAGGGAGGGGAGGAAAAGATGTCTGCTTTTTGTCCCAAGTCATCTGTTTTTTGTTTTAAAGGAATTAAAACTTTTTATACAGTTACCGTTTGTGTTGTTGCTGTTCGACTGCCTCTATATTAACACCAGAACACTTTCACGATGATTCGTCGTGATGGTGTTTTTAGTGACTTAATGAAGATCAGTGACTAGTTTTATGGTTAAATTCTCAGTCTCAATTTATTATTTTTTTTGCTGTAAATTTAGCAGTGCGTGAAAATAAACAGTAATTGGAGAAAGATGTTTAAGCTCCGGTTTGTCATTTGGACCTCTAATGAAAGCCAGAGTCTCACACGGTGCTTTATTTAAGTAAAAACCCCAAACCTGAGCCATGAGCTCGTTCTCACCACAGCGCTGCTGAATCCTGGCTTCTGATTGGTCAGAAGTTGTTGGATCATTTTCTTAAACAGCATCTCTGACCGTATGGCAGGTTTATATTGATGCTTTTGTTATCGTTTCTACGGTAACGGCGGTGTTGGTGTTTTGTGAGATGTTTATTGCGAGCGCTGTATGGAAGGAGCCTCCAGTGTCCGTGTAAAGATGTAATTGTAATTTTTCTAACATCTTTGAGTGGGAGGAGTTTGTGCTGTTTGGTTTATTGGTAACATGACAAGCTGTATTTTTGTTTCCATTTTTTTTTTCTTATAAACTACAAGCTAGAGGAAAGAATTGGCGAGGATGGTGAGGGAATGACCGTTATATCTGCTGTAATGTGAGCGAGAACAGGAAATAACTTTCATGGAGAAAGTTACTAGAAATAGTTCAAGTATAGCATGAAGTTTATTAGTAAACAACAAGAAGCCATTGGTGAACTGCAGAATTTTTTTTCTAGAACAGTTTTATTCCTTTCTTAAACTTATTAGCATTTAAGGTTGAAGTGTCCGCATGAACCTTTCTCCAGTTACAATAATAATTTACACCCACCAGATGAGTGTGGAGACCCAGTCCTCTTCAGCTCCAATAATACTGACATCTATTTGTGTGTGTGTGTGTGTGTGTGTGGCATCTTAGTCTTGTTAATCCTTAAATGCCTAATAGCAAAATAGTTTCATAGATCTGACTAGATTAAAATGCTTCAATAAGTAAGAAAAGCAGATCTCATTACAATGGATTACAATGGATTTACTACACACACACTGGTTATGTGTAGCAGGTGTGTGTTTGTCCTAAAAAGAGCTCCAGGCTTGGATTTCTGTTCAGATCAATGCCAAAAAAAGTGACGTCATGTTGATGTTTCCTGGCTGCGTGAGCCGTTCAGAAGGACAGCCCCGTATCTGTGTTTGTCCACTGGGATAGAGGTGGTAAAAGAACTGCAATTTATTTTTTCATAAATAAACATGTCTTAAAATTGTCTCATAGAAGTTAAGATAAAACTTCAGCTCAGGTCAATGTGGAAAAGTATAAACTCTTACATTTACCGAGTGTGGAAGTAAAACTACAGGAAAGACTCTCGAAAGAAAGGAAAAAAAAGATTTTAATTTATTTCCTGATCATAATTCAGTGCCACCAAAGGAACGTGTGCAAACATTAGCTAACGGTTTTCTTCCTCATCTCTGAAAAGTGAGCTAGCATGATACCATGCAAACTAGCCACATGCTAATAGCTAGCTGTCAGAATCCAAACTGTTGTGATAAATGCGAAAGTGTACGTAGCAGCAGATGGATTACAGAAATGTAGATTTGTTAGATCGACTCCTTGATGCTAACTAGTCATCTAACGGCTTTATAAAAGTGCGATTACAGAGAAATGCATTCAGGGGGAAGTACAGTCTTTTAAAATGTAGTAAAAATAATAGAGATAGAGATCAACAACACATCAGACACAAGTAACTGTATTCTGTTACATTTCTGTTAAGAAGCACTGAACGAGATATTAAACAAACCAGAGACAAAGTGTTGGTTAATTTCCCAATGATGCACATGACAGCATAATGTTCAGACTATTCACTCAGAAAAGTGTGTGTTTAAGCTGATATCAAATCTACGAGTATTTGATTCTGAACCGGACGAATTATAATCTATATAAATAAAAAAATATGAAGACGAGAACAAATACACCAGACGTCTAGGCACTGGACATTAGAAGCACTTTACAGACAGCTAGTATTTAAAAAAATCGTTTTCTTTGATATACATCAAGCAACAACAACAAAAAAAAACTAACTGCGGTGAAAATTGAAACGCCAGGTTTACTAAAGTAAAACACGTTATGGTTGCTTTAAAGGAACAGTTTGGCAAAAAATCAAATGTACAGTTTATACTCATTTACCATAGTTATCATGCCTCACGCAAAACGTTTCCATAAACACACCCTTAACGAAAATAAAGAACTATAGTAATATTATAGGATTACTACACCAAAATCTTATAATAATACTACAGAGAGCTGTTTACTGCTTCAGGAATCTGAGTAATTTGGACATCATAGAAGTATAATATGTACTGCAGGAACGCTACAGATGGGAAGATTATTAAAGACACATTACAGCGCATTATAGAAGTATTGTACATGACTACAGAACTCCTACAGTGTTACTGCAGCTCTTTTTCGTAAGGGCATGGCCACATACGTGCAACTGTTCCAGCGTTCAGCTACACGGTGAAGTCCTATTCATGTCTATAGAGTAATGTAAATCCCAAATCTTTAGTGAAACTGGAGAGCCAAAATTTAGAAATTTCATACCACCAGCACACGTTGGACTTGCAATCTTAATGGACGTGCAGTGGAGAAAAGTTCAACTTTTCAGAAAAACACAGTGTGAATTTAAGCGCTTTTTTTTTTTTACCTCCCGACCAATCAAGATGCAAGCTGGGGATAATTAAGAATAAAAAGTAAACATGGCAAACAGTGCCAATGAGAAATGAACCTTATTTTACAACCATCAAAATCATTTCACTACCAATATTCCAACAAAATGAACGGAACAGCGTGTGTATGTTTGGGACGTTCACCTGCACGTGATGTGGCGTCTCACAAGCCAGAGTTTCAGCGACATCTAACAACCCCCTGCTTAGAGTCACACCAATCTGCGTTATAAATCTAATCTAATTAGCAAGCTAGGCTGGTTAGTTAGCTGGTACTAGTTAGCTAGGACTTGTCATGTTTACAGCATTTCAGTTGTTGCATTTCGAGTAAGTTTGATTTCTCGCCAAACCGTTCCTTTTGTGATATGTAATGGTGATTCTCTTCAAAGCAATACGAAGCTGCACATATTCTACAAAAAACGATACACGTTTAACATGGACACCTTGAAGACCAAGCCATCAACGGTGACGATCTTTCTACAGTCTGACTCTGGCTTCGTGTGTGAGCCGAGCCAAGCCGCTCAGGACTGCAGTGCACGTGGGGAGTTCTCGTGAGTCGCTCGTTTCCAGCTCTTGATGTTTTGTGTGTTGGTTTTTGGTCTCGCTAACGAGGGTGACGTCACCTCCAGAGTCTTGCATGTCAGAGCCAGGAGGCAGAAACGGAGACCGCAGCGTCATAAAGACACCCGAGAGCACGAGCATCGTCTGCCTGGGCTTCAGGCATCGTTTTCTAGATTACAGAGCGAATCGGGAGCGGTCCCTGCTCCTCACTTTTAAATTACATGTTTACTTCATACGCTGGCATTTTTTAAAAACGTTTTATTTAACAGCAAAACCAGAAGGCTTCTACTTCCAGGATTATAATTTGCACAGAGTCAGTGACTCGCCGTGTGGACGCCAGAACGCTAGGGCTCTTGGCGGACATTTCTTTTTCTTTTCCTGGATCCTCAGGCTTAAATAAAGAAAAGACTCTGGCACAGGAAATCAGGGTCAAAGTCACGTTCATGTGGAGTAAGGCCACATTCCTCTATCCTGGGCAAACAAGTCTGTTTGAAGCCCAGGAATTTATCACGTCTGCCTTTGTCGCGTGACGCGTGAGCTCCTTCCCAACCACTGGCAATGTCTTACACACAATAAATACCACCATATCATTATAATAACGGAGTATAAAAAAGTTGTTGATAGAGTTTATGGGCTTATCCCATGATCCCATCTGTCCTTTTTTTTGTCTGGGGCAAATGGAAGACAGTCTTGAGAATCATATTTCCCGCTGTGAAGTGTTTCCTACGTTAAGAGGATGCACTCCTTTCAGGTCCAACCCTAATCGCAGATTCTTATGCTGGTCCACTTGTCCTACAGTTCTTTTTCATTGAGGATGTGTTTGTTTTTGCAGGTCGAATACAAAATGTCTTCCTAAGGTCATATCATTTACTTGTCCACCAGGTTCCTTCAGTGATTTAATAAACTACAAGTGTGCACTACAAGTTCACTATACTAAATACTCCTGGCGGCTCTCGTGCACTTGTCCGTCTACAAGCGTTTGTGATTCCAGGCCGTCAGGTTGGCGTCTGCTCTTGAGACCTATGCCTACTCTATCAGGGATTGGCTGGGGGGAAAAGAAGGGGTGGAGTCGGACGGAGGCCAGGCGGCTAGTCGATGAACTTGTGCGTGTCTCCGTAGAGCCAGCGCTGCGGCGGGAGCGAGGCTTCGTTCAGGTGGTCACACTGGTCGCTGCACTTGCAGGACTGGATGAACATGACGGCCTTCTCGAAGCGCTCGCCGTCGGGGCAGGAGAAGACCACGGACGAGGTGCGGGAGCGGCGCGGGGAGCAGCAGCGGCCGTCCCGACACACGCCGCAGTAGTTGGGCCGGTAGAGACGAGAGCTGCGGCAGCCTGCGTAGTGGAGACGCAACGGCTCGGGAGACTTCTGCGTGCGAGAACATTTCCTCCCCTTCTGTTAAAGCAGAGAGCAGAAACATGGGAAATTAGCATTCAGTGAGAATGAAGAATTAATCACAAAATGATTAGCATTTTTGTAGCTAGTGGTGTGGACAAAATCTATCATATCATAGATAATTTCATATCTTGAAAGGATATACATCATGATACGTCTTTACTGTAACTGATGTAAAAAATGACCTCTACACAATAAGCGTATGCGATCATGACTGGTCTTACAAATGACCATTCTCTGGCCAGCGTCTGATTTGTTATCCCCAGACTACGTCTAAACATCAGAAGTACCTCCCTGTTTAGGCACCAGTTCCTCATCTTTTACTTGAGCTGTTGTGTGTTCTCTGGCGGAGCGTTGCAGGGAGATCTGCTCTATCCCGCTCCTCCATGCTTGTTTGTGTTACAGCACACCTTTAGCAGCTCCTAGCTCCACACCGTAGTGCTGAAAAGTATATCCTATGATATGTATCACCATATCACGCAGCCCTGCTTGTAGCCTGTTCTGTGTAGCGACGTGATGGAGCTCCCAGTCTGAGCGTGAACGCCACTTAACCCAAAATAGGAGTGAGTTTATGGCAGACATTTTGAGGTTTAAAATGTGAGGTTGTGGAGGGTGAATGACGACGTACCATGTCACATATACTAAAAATACACTAAAAATACCTGACCTAATTAGGCTTTAGCCATTTTGTGTACGAGTAATAATCCTGGCTAATTAGGTTTGCTAGCGCATGCATGGCTAGCGCTGTTTGTTTTAGCTAATTAGCTTAAAAGAGAGGAAGTCAGTTTTCTAATGAACAGGAGCTAAACATGAGACATGACACATGGTTTTAAAACATATATTACATTTAACAAACAATTTGAAGATCTTTAATATTTAAAATATCTTAAAATGTGCATTGTGTTTAGGATCTTTTTTTAGGAGTGTGTGTGTGTGTGTGTGTGTGTGTGTGAGAGAGACAGGTGTTTGAGAGAAGGACAGTGAAGGTCGATATAAATGAGAGAAACACTTGGCGTTAGCCGGCAGCAGTTCAGAGGCACCAGTGGGTCACATTCAGCCCATACCACTAACAATAACAACAGGTGCTCGGGAGATAGCGGAATTAGCTTCCTCATGAGAGCCGTACGGACTTCCAAATCCCGTGGAGTTTCCCAAAGGATTTCTGGAGTAATGAGGAGGTGACCTTTACTGTGGGGTTCATTACAGGACAGTCATAACTAAAGTGCTTTTTTGCTATCAGGTAAAATGACCTGTTAGCCATGTTAGCATTTTAGGTTAAATGTTCCCTTGAAATAGATGCTAAATTAGGTTATGATGCTATGCTAATGCTTATATGTTGTGCAGTTTGTCAAGTTTTTCAACCATTTTCTGAATATGACTAAGAATAAGAATAGTGTACATGAATACAGTGACTGATTTCTAATGAAACGTTGCGATGCTTATTCTTCATGTTGTGTATATAAAAGTAATTATTCTAATCTGCATATTGATGAGCTGCTGATTTGTCTAAACCTGAGTGTTTTGCGTGTTGGTCACGTATGCAGTTTGCACAAAAGGCAACTTCAGCTTCAGCGTACTGAAGCAAAATGAAAGTGGTGAGATCTGACAGGAGGAGCGCAGTACCTTTCCAGGCACGGCCATGGAGCTGCAGGGTCTGATGGTGCACAGGCGCGTCTCCTTCAACAGCTTGCACTGAGCGTTCTGATTGGTGACGCGGGACGACACTCCCATTCCACAGCTCCGAGAACACGGCGACCACTTCGTAGTCTGCAACACACACTTCTCAGGGCTTGCCAGTTTCTTCCAGGCTGAAGAGAGGAGGAGAATGAGATGGAGAGGAAAAAGACATGAGGTGAGGGGGAGAGAGAGAGAGAGAGAAGGAGAAGGAGAGAGAGAAGGAGAGGAAGAGAGAGGGAGAGAGAGAGAGAGAGAGAGAGACAGAGACCGAGAAGGAGAGAGAG
>JAQQZU010000021.1:1904683-1927504 GCA_030068025.1 Parauchenoglanis punctatus
GAGCGAGAGAGAGAGAGAGAGAGAGAGAGAGAGAGAGAGAGAGAGAGAGAGAGAGGGAGTAAGTCACTACACAAGCACCATTCACCAAACCACCAACACTGATGCACAGAGAAGGTGATTACGCAGTGGAGCAAAAAGCTGCATGCTTCAGGCAAATATATATATATTCGTGTGTGTGTGTGTGTGTGTGTGTGTGTGTGTGTGTGTGTGTGTGTGTGTGTTTCTGGTTCACAAGGCTCCATTGGAAAATAGTCATGCAGCACTCAGAGGCATACCCAAACACGGTTAAAGAGAGAAAACCCTGCTTTCGTTGTAGTAAATAATATCACTTTAAAAATATGAAACATGGTGTCAGGTCCAAAAATATTGGCACCTTCATAAATATGAGCAAATATTAATATATGAAAAATACATGCACTTAAAAACAGCAACAAGCTGCAACTGTATTTTTTATTTTAACAAAAATCTATCTTCTATCTATCAATCTATCTAATGTATCTTTGATATGAGGAAATATATTGATGGATTTTTCTTCCTTTCGGGTCAGCTGACACTGTACACAGATTACACGTTATCCCCAGAGCACACACTCGTATACAGTGGAGTGGAAAGGTTTGCATACTTCATGGTATGAAATTGGAGAAATTGGACAATTTACCTACACTGTATTACTTTTCTGAATAAAATAATAAGAAATTACAAATATAGAATAAGAAGGCTCCAAACCTGAGCTACTACAGACATGATAAAATATTTCAGATACATTATATTTAGGTTATCTTTATCTTGTTCTGCACTTGACCGAAACTGAGATCACACACACAGACACAGACACACACACACACGGTCTCTTCTCACCTGCCATGCGTTTGGGACTGCGAGGCTTCTCCCACTTCCTCCCTTCCATCAGCTCGTTACTCAGCGTGTCCTCTGGCCTGGTTGGGTAATTCTTGGGGTAGTGCTTGGGGAAGGGTTTAGGGTAAAGTTTGGGGTAGGGTGAGAGGTGAGGGTGGATGTATGGGGGTGGCTGTGGGACTCTGTAAACAGGGGGCAGCACCGAGGAGCCGCGGTGGCAGTCCACACTCGGGCAGCACTGCCCTGGCACTTTAATCAGCCTCGGTGAGGGGCAGGTGGGCGACACCAGGAGCACTTCTGTAGGGCAGAGAGGCACACAGCCCACAGCACCGTCAATGCACGTGCACTGGTGCTTACAGCCGGCGTGGAAGTCCTCGCCGTTCTGGTAGATACGGCCGTTATACTCACACGAGCGGCCTTCCAGTTTGGCTGTAAGAAAACACACGAGAAACAAATGAGTGGTTCGATTTTTCAAAAAGACATTGTTGAAGTTTTATTTCAGCCAAAATGTTGCCCAGACGAGTTTGGTGTCTCCTGCGCTAGAGCAATAAAGTTAATGTAGCTAAAAAGAAATGAAAGATTATAGCCTCCAGTCCAGCATAAATCACAAGTCATGCGTAAATACATTGTTTGGCTCAGCAACACAATTTGTATATAAATAGTCTCATAAACGAGGTTGTCTTAAAAGATTAAATATACAAATCATTCAGGACATGTATTTTTATCTGAATTACTTTTAAACTTCTTACGTGAGCCTGATGCTGGTGCAGAGTGCGTCATCGTGTCAAAAAATACATCAACAAGACTGTTTGAGACACTGAACAACTCCAGAAAGCTATGTGAGGAGTGTGGGATGATGCACACATGGCATTTCCACCATGCTAAACTGGAGGCTATAAATTTCTTTTATTATTATTATTATTAGCCACAAACGCTGTGTAGCTCCAGTGGAAGACTAAAGAAGCAAACCAAACCTGTCTCGGCTGATTGACTACGTTTATTTGGGGGAAAATTGTGGACCTTTTATTTTTGGCCTTTTTGTTTTTTTGCAAATGAAAACATACCAGAGACGGGAAGAACCAATTATGCTGGAATGAGAGAGACTGCAGCCTAAAAACGCAGAGAAATGCAGTTTTATATAAAATAAAGTTTTCATTAGATTTTTATGCAGTTTTATTCCTAGCCCTGGGTTGAATTTTGATTTGTTTACAGAAGATGTTTGGCTTGAATGGAGTGTTGGCTCTGTCGATCATGCTCAGCTTCATGCTTCAACAAACCCTCAACCCAAACCCAAATAGTTCCTTAATATAGCAACATATAAATACACTGGAATGTATGAGGCAACTCACTCGGAAATAAAATTCAGCCTGGAGTCATTATGGAGCTCAGTGAGGAAAACACAGCATCAACCTGCTTTATTAACGCACGGGATATTGGTCTAAACGTGACAGGGGTCAGTTCTCCCAAAGAACCTAAGCAACAAGATTATCTTAAAGATGTGACAGACGGGTCAATGTGATGATTCTTTACGCTGTAATACAGTATTGTGTGCAGTATTGTGTGCAGTATTGTGTGCAGTATTGTGTGCAGTATTGTGTGCAGTACTGTGTGCAGTATTGTGTGCTGTATTGTGTGCTGTATTGTGTGCAGTATTGTGTGCAGTATTGCGTGCAGTATTGCGTGCTGTATTATGTGCAGTACTGTGTGCTGTATTGTGTGCTGTACTGTGTGCTGTACTGTGTGCTGTGTTGTGTGCTGTATTGTGTGCAGTATTGTGTGCAGTATTGTGTGCAGTATTGTGTGCAGTATTGTGTGCAGTATTGCGTGCTGTATTATGTGCAGTACTGTGTGCTGTATTGTGTGCAGTACTGTGTGCTGTACTGTGTGCTGTACTGTGTGCTGTACTGTGTGCTGTACTGTGTGCTGTGTTGTGTGCTGTGTTGTGTGCTGTGTTGTGTGCTGTATTGTGTGCTGTATTGTGTGCTGTATTGTGTGCAGTATTGTGTGCAGTACTGTGTGCAGTACTGTGTGCTGTGTTGTGTGCTGTGTTGTGTGCTGTATTGTGTGCTGTATTGTGTGCAGTACTGTGTGCAGTACTGTGTGCTGTATTGTGTGCAGTATTGTGTGCAGTATTGTGTGCAGTATTGTGTGCAGTACTGTGTGCAGTATTGTGTGCAGTACTGTGTGCAGTACTGTGTGCAGTACTGTGCTGTATTGTATGCAGTATTATGTGCAGTATTGTGTGCAGTACTGTGCTGTATTGTGTGCAGTATTGTGTGCAGTATTGTGGGAGGTACCAGGGTTTCTACCAAGAAGATCTTCAATAATCATAAATGGCACACTCTACCCTAAACTTTTAAGCACCAGAGATCAGAGTCCTGCTTTCTTGTCTTCACAGGTTAAACTTTCACTACATAAAGTCAGTGCTGCTAGCATGATCACATGTGCATATTTCACGTGGCAGCTACCATTATATTTACTGTTTCTCTGAATAGTAATACTTCTGTGCAAATCAGAGAGGTTTTTGGCATTGTCAGGCAGCAGTACGACTCACCCCTGCAGATCCCGCGGGTGCTGCCCACGTCGTTGCCGTAATTACACTCGAGCCCCTTGTGGTGGTCGCATGGCCGGCCCTCGTGGCAGTCCTGGTTTAGCTGAGCAGCACAAACCTTACAACAGCCGCAGCCATCAGGTACCAAACTCACACCTGGAGGACACACGGGGCGCTCAGGAGGGCACTCGCACACCCTCGGGCATCCTGCCACGGCCTGCTGAGAGGAGAGGGTGTACAACACATCAGACACTCGGGCAGGAGAGAAGAACAGACCACATGTAATGGTAGAAATAAATCATTACCGGTACTTACTGGCTAAAGGAAACCCTAAACTGAAGGGTAGATATTAAATTTGTAGAAGGTTTCCGCAATTTGAAGATTTTTTAAATAAACTTATATAATAAAAATAATAATAGTGCAGCTGCAAATCACAGGTTTATATTAATGAACTCTTTCTAATGCATTATTGTTTGTATAGTAACTGGTACTTGTATGGTGAACGCTCCAGATATTAGTTTAAAAAAAACAAAAAACATGAGAAGCATGTAATCACTGATATGATGACATTTTCTGTAAGGAGGTGTTTATTTAATATTTATTGGAAGGAGTCTCCAGTGCTTTGTGATAGTCAGTAATTTTTTTTTTTCACTACTAGAGAGTCTTCACTAGAGACGAGCTTATATGAACTGAAGATTATATGTAACTATAAGCTGATCTAAATGTGCGCACAAATGTCGTACTCTAAAAAAAATCTTTTAGCATTATTAAATTGCTGTGGAACAGCCAAGCTGCTTTAGATAAATAATGCTTTAAGCACATGGTTGTAGAGCTGTCAAGCCACTGATACTGTCCTGAATGTTGTCATCTCTGGAAAAGTGGCTCTGTAAGCAGAAATCTGGCTGTAATGGAAAGCGGGATATTGGTTTGGACGGTTATTACTCTGAATTGTTCATGTCACTCCAGCTCTAACCCACAGTACCAGCTTATAATTTCATGAAAACCAAGAGCATATTTCAAACATAGTGGTTTTCAGTATTATTCTTATTTTTATTTTATTCCAAAATGGTCTCCTCCTTACACCTGAAAAAAAAAATCATATTTACTATATTCGCCCAGGTCCTAGACTTTCATAAGTTATTTATTTATATTCTATATCTGTGTCTAAGTCACTCCTGTGTGTGTACGGCTCACACTTACATCCATGTTCACTAACTGCACACATGAGCACACATGTATTAGCCTCTACATTAAAGATCTCAGGCTCTGCTCCAGTCCTAATTGATTTGGATTATGCAGCTTTATATTAAAAGAGAAGATGGATGGTATAGGGTTTTGTTTATTCCTGTTTTAGTGCCAGACCTACAGAGAGAAATATTGTTTAAAATACATTTTGTTCAAGCGAATAAACTGATTAAGAGCGTCTGTGTGCGAGTGAGTGGTGTGAATGGAGAACTCTTCTGGTCTTCTTGGTGATTTGCCCTAGATGGAGATTCAGTTTAGGTTGAGTTTATGAGTCTCCAGTGAAAGCGTGCCAGGTCCAGGCTGTAGGACTGAAGCTATCCTGTCTGACGTGCACTGAGCCGTGGGTGTAACGTCAGGTGGGGTGTCCATCATTTAGAATGGCGGTTCTTAATCCCTTAACCACTAAACCCATCTTCCTCACACTGTGTAGTTTAGTGTTTACTCTGTTCAAACACACAATTCACCTTATTATTCAAGTGCACAGCTTCCTGGTGTATGGCCTTATTCACCCACGTCCCACTAACTCCTTGTATACTTAAGAAATCCTGTTTGGAAATGACGTTTAGAGATTTTTTATCCACGGCGACTCGGCATACATACCACCGAAGACTCTTATTGAGAGCTGCTCATTTAGTAGATTTATTACATTTCTGTTTACACAAAGAGTGAAAAGACCTGTTCAGACACAAGTCCTGATTTCTACCTGACAATTTAGAATGTTTGTTTAGCTGTTCATTCTCTCTGCTGTCTCAGTGAGCCAACTCTGTGATACTCCCTCACTGCGGATCATTTAGTCCAATCAGAGAGGTCCAGAGAGCATGTAACACCCCCTACACTGCAAATCAGCACACACACACACCCACACACACACATACACACACACCCACACAAACATACAAAGATACCTCCTCAAAGTTCTCCTCCCTTCTGAAAGCAGAACCTGTTTCAGATGTGGGCCAGAGATAATTTCCATTTCCCCGTCCTTTTCCCTCTTTATAAATGACTCTGGCAGCAACACTGAAATTCAGTGCCAGAAGGGGTCTAAAGGACAGACTGTTTCTGAGCGAAGGCTATTCTGAGAGCCGCTTACTGCAACTAATAGTTAAAACTGCAATACCTGAAATGACATTTCTACCAGACTCTCAGAGATATCACACCTGACACAGGGCTCAGCTTTGTTATGCAGACAGCACACTCAGTGTGTCTGTTTCATATCTTTAAATACGTCATTCCAGTGTTAGCAAAGCTGACAGAAGATCTTTAATCAGGATCGAGCTTAAATCCACAGACCAGTGTAATTATAGATTACATTTAAACATATGTATATGTGTGTGTGTGTGTGTGTGTGTGTGTGTGTGTGTGTGTGTGTGTGTTTGTGTGTGTGTGTGGTCATGTGACCTTTCAGAGCGAACACACAATTATATACTCAATAGTATTATATACTCAATAGTATTATATACATATTACAGACACAGACTTTACTTGACAATACATGGAGTTCTTCAGCTGACTGTGTGTGCGAGTGTGTGCGAGTGTGTGCGTGTGTGTGTGTGTGTGTGTGTGTGTGTGTTTTAAATATAGTCACAGACCTTTGAACACCCTTGCAGAAGAAAAAGTAGTATAATATGAAAAAAAAACGCTACAAAATAGGAAATAAATGAAACTGAAGCCTCATCTTTACTGCTAATACTTAATCAGAGAGGGGAAGCAAATTAATGTACATCAGAACACAATACAAACATACAAACTCTTAAATCTGGTGGTTTGGAATGCTAAATTGTAGTAAAAAAATACAATCCTAAAAAATAATGGTGCCAGAAAAGGTTGCCATAGAAGAACCATTTTTGGTTCCTTTAAGAACCTTTTGATAGGTTGATCTCCTGCCAAAATGAACTGAATAATCATTTCACAAAACAACGATTCTTCCACAAAATTCAGATGTTCATGGTGAGAAATGACGTTTCCGTTTATTATGGCACAAAAATTATTCAAGAACAAACCATCATAAGGTTCTTTAAGGAGCCAAAATGGTGCTCTCTGATCCATGAAACACTAATAGGAAATTATTACTATAATAATAATAATAATAATAATAATAATAACAATTATTATTATTATTATTATTATTATTATTATTATTATTATTATCTATTTTTTTAATGAGCCTTATATTTGGATTATGGGATTTGTGGAAGTTAAAGAGGTTCCTGACTGTAAAAAAAAAAACCCTGTTATATACACCACAGAAGAGCCTTAACAAACTGTTTGGTGGATAATAAAATCATTTCTCACCATAAATGTCTATGTTATGTGGAAGATTCATGGTGGTGTGAGATAAACAATACCTTTGTTGTGTTCTAACTAAAATGGCTGCAGAACCAGGAACCATCTACATTTCAAGGTTTAAAAGCCATTTTGTGACCTGCCATTGGTGCCTTCTAGGGTAGATATTTCACCCTTTGTGTACCAAAACATAAGAGGAACATGTAAGGAACCTAAATAGATCTTAAGGAGCTGGAAGTAAGGGTTCATTTACAGCTTTGAGGGTGTTTGTGCCTTGGGAAACAAAATGCACCTGTAGATTTTTATGTTTGAGTGTATAAATGATGAGAAGTTGAAGCAGGGCAGAAGCAGGGCAGAAGCAGGGCAGATGACCAGACCTCCTGTGAGCTGCTTAAAGGTGCTGATGTTCCTGTGCTCAAAACTTTCCATTGTAATGCTGATCTGATCCCTGGCACTCAAACTGGCTGTCAACACATGTCAACAGAAAGTAACCAGCAGAATGAGAGAAGCTCTGATTTGTGAATGTTTACTCACCGAGCTGAGGGCCACCATGATGAGCAGAAAGCAGAACACATCCCCCATCTTCAGCACCACAATAAAGCCAGAGAGAAGGTACTGCTGATTTGTTTTGCTGTGTAATTGTAAGGAAGGTGTTGTTGGGAAAGTGAAGCACTCAAATTAGCGTCCAGGTAAATGATCTCTCTGTAAAATAAATAAAGAAAGAAGAACAATCCACAGAGTTCACGGTGAAGACGCTGTCCGTCTCC
Source organism: Parauchenoglanis punctatus (assembly GCA_030068025.1). NCBI lineage: Eukaryota > Metazoa > Chordata > Actinopteri > Siluriformes > Auchenoglanididae > Parauchenoglanis > Parauchenoglanis punctatus. The sequence continues at coordinate 1,912,385 of JAQQZU010000021.1, forward strand.
TGAGCCGCTTTAACGGTTTTTTAACGGTTTTTATTCGAATCACTTTTATATATGACAGTTGCGCGTTCCAAACACGCCCCGCCCACCTCCTGTGGCTGAGCCAATAAAAAGCGTGCGTGCTGGGGGACAGCGTGGACAAGCTCGCGCTTGGAGGCGTGGTCACACGGATCAATGCGGTCATTCATAAAAATTGAGATTTACTACACACCGCAGCCAGCGGCCGCTCGCGCCGTGTTTATTTATACTCGGGCGGAGAGAAGAAAATATTACCGGTGCTTTGAAATCGCTCATAACATCCCTGTCCGAGCGCTGCTTTGTGAGAAACTGGATAAATATGCTCAGCTGCCTCCTGTGTGTGATGTGTGCCATAAAAAACACCCATAAGCAAACACATTTCCCCTCCAGGATTCTCAGGAACAGATAAAGTTAATCAGTAACGGACTGAATATTCTGTTTATAGCTTTATAATGGTGTAAACTCACATCTCCTTCACTAGACAAGTCTTAGAGCAAGTCATGCATTCACTCTCTCACTCTTTCACTCAATCATACACTCATTCTCTCTCTCTCATACACTCACTCACTCACTCACTCACTCATACTCTCTCTCTCTCATACACTCACTCACTCACTCATACACACTCTCTCTCTCTCATACACTCACTCACTCATACTCTCTCTCTCCCTCTCTCTCTCATACACTCACTCACTCACTCATACTCTCTCTCTCATACACTCACTCACTCATACACTCTCTCTCATACACTCATACACTCTCTCTCTCCCTCTCATACACTCACTCACTCACTCATACTCTCTCTCTCCCTCTCATACACTCACTCACTCACTCATACTCTCTCTCTCTCTCATACACTCACTCATACACACTCTCTGTCTCTCTCTCATACTCTCATACACTCACTTTCTCATACACTCACTCTCTCACACTCACTCATACACTCACTCTCTCTCTCTCATACACTCACTCACTCATACACACTCTCTGTCTCTCTCATACTCTCATACACTCACTTTCTCATACACTCACTCTCTCACTCTCTCACTCACTCACTCATACACTCTCTCTCTCCCTCTCTCTCTCATACACTCACTCACTCAAACACTCTCTCTCTCTCTCTCATACTCTCATACACTCACTCTCTCACTTTTTCACTCTCTCACTCAATCATATACTCACTCGCTCTCTCTCATACACTCTCTCTCTCTACCTCATACACTCACTCACTCATACTCTCTCCCTCTCTCATACACTCACTCTCTCTCATACTCTCATACACTCACTCACTCATACACTCTCTCTCTCATAAACTCACTCACTCATACATTCACTCTCACGCTCATTCACTCACATTTACATTAAGTCATTTGGCAGATGCCATTATACAGAGCGACTTATATATATCAAATTTATACAACTGAGCAATTGAGGGTTAAGGGCCTTGCTGAAGGGCCCATCAGCAGTAGTGCTAGGATTTGAACTTACGACCTTCCGATCACTAGCCCAACATCTTAACCACTGTGCTACCACTCAACTATACACTTACTCACTCACTCATTCATTAACTCACTTGCACCCTCTCTCACTCACTCATTCACTTACTCACTCACTTATACACTTACTCTCTCACTCATTCATACACTCACTTACACCCTCACTCACTCACACACTCACTCATACACTCTCTTACACCCTCACTCTCTCATACACTCACTCTTACTCACTCATTCTTACTCACTCTCACACTGACTCTTTCACTCCCTCATACTCACTCACTCTCTCCATCATTCATTGTCTTACTACCTCACACTCATTCATTCATGTTCTCACACACTCATTCCCTCTTTCATTCCCTTTTTCAGTCAAGCACTCACATCATTCCTTTACTCACGCCCTCAATCATTCACTCTCTCATTTTATTTTGCTCAGCCTTTTGCATAAATACACATATGCCGCCTCTCATTTGATCTGTTCTTTCAGAGTGATGTGTTTTAGCAGGGCCAAGAGTAAACACCCACACACATGTGCTCACACACACACACACACACACACACACACACACACACACACACACACCAATAAAAGCTATAATGAGACATAAATGGCCTTGTTCTTTTCCATTTCCATTCAGAACAAATTACAGCTACTCCACACCCAGTACACACAAACAAACACCCATATGCACATGTTCCCCATCATATGGGTCACGACCGCATCGTCTAGCGTGGTCCCTAACAGTACCACACCGCATACTTGTAGCATAGACCCTGTACATGGTGTAATACAGAGAGAGAGAGAGAGACAGAGAGAGAGAGAGAGAGACATGATGATGGGGTCAGCAGAAAAAGGGTGGTGGTTTTCAAAAGAAGAACAGATCTATCACTTTTCGAAGGTCTGAGGAAAAGAATGACTGATTACAACTTGCCTCATTGTGTTTCAAACAGTTAGCCTTATTTTCAACCTTGTGTTTTATTCTTATTCTCACTTTATTTTTGTCCTTACTCTTTTGGTTATAGTTGTTTTAGCACTGACTGAGTTTAGGAGCTGTGACTCAATATAGCTATTTCTCAATATGGCAGAACCCATGGTTTGCAGTTGATGCTAAGTGTAATAACAGTGTAATAACAGTTGTGCTGATTCAACACGAACTCTGCACACTCTGTATATGTCACATTCATGAGCACATCATGTCCTTATCACCACTCGTACATGATTATCCTTCATTTCGAGCTCATCACCTATTGTCCATGTACACAGTGTCTGACCACTCTAGATAACTTTATTGGCCAGATTCCAATCCAGTATGTTTGTAATATTTAACTTTGTTTGTTATGTACCGTTCACAAGCAAACATGAATATTTTGTTCTACATAAACTTTGGAATTGTAAATATTAAATGAAGAACCGAGGACTTAATCATACTGTGTGTGTGTGTGTGTGTGTGTGTGTGTGTGTGTGTGTGTGTCGTCCTTGACTCTTCCTTGTGTGCAGACACAGAGAGAGGATCTCCAGAACAGCACAGGAGGATCAGTTTGGGTCTCATACTGAGTGAAGTCAAGGATCTTATTTGCTATCTAACAAAATCTGAGGTAAAATTTGTTACTCCTGATAGTTTTGCTATGTTTTCACTCTGACTGTGCCTTTGAATTGTCTAATTAAAGTCTTTTCGACACACAATGCAAAGGCAGAGTAACTGTGAAAACACAACTGTCAAAACAAAAATGTCAGGATTATCAACATTTACCTCAGTTATGTGGGTCTGTACCTGGAAAAAGACACCTAAAATTACACTGTTATCACAATTAGCATCAACTACTGACTGTAATTCTGCCACATTGAGAAACATAACCATTGGGTCACAACTCATTCAGTGCTCAGATCACTTTGACTGAGACAGACATAGAGTAAGAATGAGAATAAGATGATATGAATAAAAAAACACAAATTTAACTGCTGTATAAGTTATGAAAAAACTGTTGCTAAGTCAATACAGGCACAAAGCAGAAGCTAGATCCAGCTAATGACTGAAACAATGTATTAGCTAGCTAGCATTTTGTCATTAAGTCTTTAATACAGGCAATATAAAGGTACAGTGATTATGAAAACACAACAAAACTGTCAGGAATATCAACATTTACCTCAGATGTGTTGGTCAGTTACTGAAAAAAGACTTCAAAATTGCACTATTACTACAATTAGCATTAACTGCTAACTAAACTTCAGTATGGTTCTACCAAATTGAGAAACCTTACTGTGTCAAAGCTCAGTGATTAGACAATTTTGATCACAAGAGTGAACTGTTCATGTGTAAATCTTCTCGTAAACACAGCGAACACATGACAGTATTTAAATGCAACTTAGAAACTGATCATGGCCTTGATTTTTACCTGAAAGGCTTTAAATTGACCTGAAATAGATTTTCAAAATATTTCATTATACATATTATCATCCTCCTTTAGCTGATTCCTGTTCTGGTTGATGTTGGGTGATTATTTATTTTCCAAAATACAACTCACCAATTAGCTAGCTTTAGCATTGTACATCAGTATGACTTTGTATGCAGGGAACAGGAGTATCTGAGCAGCATGTGAAATCACTTTGAGTGATACACACACACACACACACACACACACACACACACACACACACACACACACACACACACTGTCATTACGTAGCTCAGGCTTCGGCTTCTCTCTGGTTTTGTTTGTTTAACGAGAGATAAAAGGCTCGTTCGTTTGTTTCAATCTTTAATTTTCTAAACTGATGCTTTGTCATCATTTTAGACCAAATGTGTTTCAAGTCAACATTTCTCATCAACCTGAATACCAGTTCTCATTGCACTGAACATCATCAGGACAGGACTGTAAGCTACTGAACTGCCACTAGGTGAGAGAGTTTTGAACACTCTGCATTAAACGTGGAGCAATGGGCTAATTTTGATTATTATTAATAAGAAGCTCTAGCTAAGGACAGGAGTAAGTGAACTGAGACATGTAGTTTTCCCACATGGCACCACATGGACCGGTCGGCACCTCTGCTTTAAACACACAGTGTAGGGCTATTTCACTCACTTCATCACATTCTCCTCTTTCTTTTACTCTATGTCTATATATTTTTCACCCTGTCATCTATGATTTTTCCTTTTTTCCTTTTTATTCTCTCTATTAATTTTTTTCTTTCAATTCCTTTCATTTTTACATTTTCTCTCACTCATTTTTCATTTCTCAGTCTTCCATTTCTTTCTTTCTGTCTTTCTTTCTTTCTTTCTTTCTTTCTTAAAAGATTAATTTTGCTCATCAGAAGGTTTTTTTAACCTAAACGATCAGTTTTCTTCTTATTAACACCTCATAAGCAACCAAAAAGAAAGGTGTGACGATGTAAAGAATTCCACTGCACTGCTGTATAATTTATCATTTATACAGGGTTTATAAAATATAATACTTTTAGAATTCACATCCCATCATGAGTGAGCTGTTCTTTTGAAGATGTTTATGGTGAATTCCAGGAGCTGAATGGAAAATAACATCTGGTTTAACGTACGTGAAAAATGAAAGAGTGAAGTGTGGAGGAATGATGGAGGGGGCAAGAGTGTGTGTTTGTTCAGTGTGAGAGATGAAAAGGAGACACACCTGTTCCACCACACCTTAGAGCAACACACACACACACATACACACACACACACACGAGACTACACTGCTCTCATCTACAATGTCCTGACAGACCATTCAAAATTATAACCTGAATGTGTGTTATTATTTGTGTGTGTGTGTGTTTCAGTGAGAGAGTAGGAGAGTGTGTGTGTTGATGAACTGAGGGAATGAAAGCACATTTTGTTCCAAAACAGAGGAAGCTAGACAGAAAAACAAGCCATCATACCAAGCGAGAGGAGGGAGGAATTAGGAATTTAAGTCTCACAGATATTTATAGCTTTAAACAGGAACTGCAATGTTGACTCCCAAAACAGTTCCTGACACACACACACACACTGGGGCAATTAAACAGGTAATGATTACCTCCAGTTATTATTGTGATATTTTGTTTACAGGGTGATTACTGCAAGTAAGGAGTAAAACAGTCCATGTCGTGCTGTTATAGGAAAATAATCCACGACGAGGTGGTGTGATGAAGCGCAGTTACTGTTACCAGCTCCAACTCAATTATTTTCCTATAACAGCACATCCCAAATACCACAGAGATTTACCAATGATTAGAATTTGCTATTTATTAAAGGAAGACAAGTCATACCTTTTAGTTTAGTTCCTGTTCTCACTCATGTTTTTTCTTTCTCTTGAAATTAATAAGACAAAACAACAGCTTGTCATGTTACCGAGAAAAAGTGTAAACTCCTCTGTCCTGAAGATGTCAGGAAACGTAAAGTTACAGCTACACCTCTGACTGTTACAAAGCGCTGATACTGGCGACTCCTTCCATAAAAGTTACATAAACATCTCCTCACAGAAAACTTCACCATGTCATTAATTACACTTGTTTTTTAATCTAAAAGATGAGGTTATATGTGAGGATTTGAGTCGTTATGGCACCCTGAATGTCCCGGCTGATTGGATTTAAGTTTAAGGGAATGCACTTTGGGCATTTCGTTTTTTAGACGAATGGTTTCTTTTAGCAGGTTGTTGTAATTGGCTGAGATGATGCTCGCTGGTCTGAGGTGTGTTTGGTGTGAAACTGACTCTGTTTGGGCAGCATGGAGTAAATGAGCGCTTTGACTGACGTGAACAATCGCTTCAAACACAATCCACTCACCCCACACTGTGCTTATGTGTGTCAACTGGCAATAAATCATACATTACAAAGGGAGTGCTGGCAAAGTCACATCGCTAACACACCACACACACACACACACACACACACACACACACACACACACACACACACACACACACACACACACATACACACACAGAAAGAAAGAACACCTCGTCTTCCGTCCGATAAGGCAGATCTGCTTGGCTCTTTGTCTTCTTTGTGTGTTGAGTGAGACTAATGCGTCACGTTATTCAGCAATAAAGGACACAGAGAAGGAAACAGAATCTTATCAGCCAGATATGCAGCTCTTACACATGTACAGAGAGAGAGAGAGAGAGAGAGAGAAAGAATGAAGGACAGAGAAAAAGGGCATATCCCAGGATACACCTGCTCCAGTGTGTTGGTTATTTGAACTCAGTTTTATCCAAGTTCCTTTTCAAGCTCCTCTACATTTTTTCCTCAGTATGTTTATCTATCTATCTATCTATCTATCTATCTATCTATCTACAGTATTCATGCATTCATTCAGTCATCCTTTCAGAGTTTATAACATCTTATATATTTATCCATCCATCCTTCCATCCACATTTTTATCCATCTATCCTTCATCCATCTATCCATCCTTTTACCCATCTATCACTTCATTCATCCAAGCATTTATCCATCCTTCTGTTTAAACGATTTTCTATCCATCCATCCAGCCAGCCATCCAAACCTTTATCCATCTATTCATTCATCCAGCCATCTATCCTTCATTCATCCAACCTTCTGTCTATAAATCTATATATCATTTAATCTTCCAAGCATTTATTTATCCATACATTCACATCATTATCTATACATTTGTTTATTTAGTCATCCATCCATCCAGCCAGCCATTTATTTTTCCATGTTTCTCCATACAGCCACGCATTTAGCTGTATGTATCCATCCATCCATCCATCTAGTCTGCCATCTACCCATCCACATATCCAGTGTTTTGAGAACAACAGGTTTAGAAGAAAAGCCCCGTCTATCAGGAACAGAGGAGGAGGAAGTCTGCATCACCACCTGTCATTTATTACTGTGTTTACCCCGACAGCATCACGCCATTTCACACCTCCACACTGCAGTGTCAACACATTGTGTGTAAAATCCAGGGAATTTCCCCTCATTCAGAACTGATTGTAAAACGGTTTCAAGATTATAAATCCAGGTGTCTTGATGTATCACTCTGAGACATTCAGCATGACCTGGATAATAATAATAGCTTCTGTTTTTTTCCTGAAACAGATCAGAGTAAACTTGATCCTTACACACCTGGGTTTGAGGTGGAGAGGTGGGCGGGGTTCACAAGATCTGCTTTAGATCTGACTTGTTTTTAAGGGGAAAAATTGACTCTCCTGATCTGATCATCTTACTGTATCTGCGTGATCAGATGACGACTAATCCAATGACTGACATAGAGCCAATTTTACAAAAAGCTACTATATTTTGGCCAAACTAAAATGAAATGATTAAAGACCTGGAGCCTGGAAGCTGATACAAGTATCATATATGAATTTTATATATTTTAATTACATATATTTTAATGATTGGCAGTGAACTAACATTGGCATGGCCTAAGTAGCTAGAATGTTACCTAAATGTAGTTACGCTGGGCACTGAGTCTTTATCAGCACGGTAGAAGGCTAGCAAGCAATTGAGTAAAAACTTTTTTCAGATTTGTTTTGACCAGGACGCCTCTGGCTGGCAGCTTGCTTGTCTAAAGGTCAAAGGTCACAGACATCAGCTTGGTGTTTCTTTCCTGCAGTAAAGTCCTGCTCTTTCTCCTCCTTTGCTCTCTCAATGCAAAGCCATGGTCACTCCCTGTGAATCAGCCTATCCCACCTCACAGCACCTCGACCTCCCTCACTATCCTCCCTTCATCTCTCCTCCCCTTCTTCGTTCATCCCTTCATCAATCTAGCCTTCCATCCTGGCCAGAGGTGTCAAACAGAGACGCCTTGTTCCCTGCGTCCTGCTCTTTCCAACCGGCACCCCGCAAAAATCCCAGCAATCCCTGCTATTTCCGCCACCTTGTTTGTTTGGTGGGCAAGGCACAACTCTCTCTCTTTCTCACACACACACACAGAATTAGACATGCTTGCACACATACACACACAACTCAGTCACGGTGAACTGTGCATTGAGCGTTGTGTGTATGTACTGTTCCTGGACTTTCCACATGCTCACACCCACACACACACACACACACACACACAAACACACACACATACACACACACAGCACAGCAGACAGAGCTTACCTCTGTTCCCACACTGACCGTGTGTGTGTGTGTGTGTGTGTGTGTGTGTGTGTGTGTGTGTGTGTGTGTGTGTGTGTGTGTGTTGTGTGTGCACGTGTGTTGTGTGTGCGTGTTTGTGTGTTTGTGAGAGAGTGAGAGAGCTCCCTCTGCTGGTGATCTGGTGACCTCATGTACTTTGCTCTCAGAATCGTTATGATCAAATAAACATGTATATTTACATGTCACACTAATCCTAACTTCTTCTTCTTCTTCTTCTTCTTTGTTAATTCTTTATGCACTGATATTCACTTCATGTCAAACTCATTTCTTGTGATATTTCCAGTAATAAAAGTGACTTACTCCATCTGAAACCTTTTCTTTTGGGTTGATTCCTCATTATCACTGCTTTATTTTGTCTGCATCCCTGATGGAAAGGATACAATTTTGGGAAAGGGAAATAGTGAGTTTATGGTGACCAAAAATATATATTTTTTGTAGATTATATCAATCAACTTAATCAGTTAATCTCTTTTCTAAAAAAAAAAATGAGTGTCTTCAGAAAACCTTCCTTCTTTATATAAGGTGTCATTTTATATGCAAATGATTATGATGCTTAAGTGAATATGTGAATTTGCCATCAGCTGGTGTTTTCTAGTCATCTTTTAAAGCATGCCTTAGCTTCTTTCCTCTAAAAAGAAATACGTTCATTAGTAAAGGAACAGAATGAAGGAAATGACATAGCAACACACTTGCAGTAAAATGTGATTTATACAGTAGTTATGTCCTCTGCTGGACAAAAACATTCCTGCACCTGCAATACTTCACTCACTGAGTGTCTCTGCAATGCTGAGGTGGCGTTAGAATAAAGAAAATAAATAAAGTTTACAATAATAATAATAATAATAATAATAATAATAATAATAATAATTAGAAGCAGAAGAAGAAGAAATAAAAACACATTTTTTTATAAAAATCTAAAAGTTATATACATGTCTGGGTTTTTGTTTTTTTAGAGGCACTATTCAAGAATGCTTTCAATAAATGTACCATGCATTGTTATTTTACATCATGTTTATTAAAATGTTAAAAACTAACCTAAACTTTAGAGAGACTTATGCTCAGTAGGTATGATAAAACTTTAATTCGGGGCTTACTCAGTGGTATATAATGAAATGGCAAAGTAAAAGCAGTCAGTTGGATCTGCATTGGAGTCTCAGGTGTCTCGGGTGTCTCGGGTGTCTCGCTGTCCACGGTGAGGATGGACAGGAAGTGCTGGGACACTAAGAGGGAAGAAAGGAGTGCTGAAAACACTGCTGGGAGATGGGGGAGGGGAATTCTCCGGGAGGACAAACGGCACATCTAACAGGCATCCTGACTGAGATATTGGAGGCAGAAAATGTGGGCGTCGGTCTCTCCGGTTGTGACACGCCCCCTTTCCTTCACACTCACTGCCTAGTTCACTTCTATTACTCTTTGGAGAACCAGAAGCTTGTAGGTTCTTCCTGTTAGCAGAGGGATGATCGTCTGTTATGACCAGGCTGTGAAAACACTCACTGATGTCCTGCTCATCACTGCCTTTCTCAGAGCTCAAAATCCGCCTGATCTTCCTGCTCCACCGCTTTCTGTTGGCACTCGCTGGTGTTTCGGTGGTTGCTGCTGAGTGTGTGTCACTCTGCGTGAGTGGGAACACGACGGTCCTCCTGCTAGTGTAGGTCTTTGATGGCGGATCCTGGTGTCCCATGCTGTGGCGTCTCTTAAATGTATCTGTGAGATTGTTGTTAGGGTATAAATGTGACTCTGTTTGAGACTGGAAGCTGGAGAAGGTCTCCATGCCTCCGATCGAGCGGCTTCCTCTTGTTCGAGTCTCTAGATGGGTCTGAGATGGACGCAGTTTCGGTATCATGATATCAGGCAGAAAGTCTTTGAAAGGCAATCCTCTGTCAGTAGCTTCAGAAATGAGGATGCTGGGATTTGCGCCACCTCGAGCCTTGGTTGTCTCATTAGCATGAGCGTTAGCATTAGCATTATCAGGCCGTACTGCTCGCGCTCTGTGTAAGATGGAGCGTAAGCGGCGGTGTGGAGGCAGACTGGCTGATAACCCCGTCAGCCCGATGGAACGGAACAGAGGCGCGGGACGGAGAGGACACGGCACACACTCCCCTCCTTCTGACCCACGAGGGCTCCTGTAAAGTTGCTCGCTGATTTCTGTCTCCGTTTTGGCTTTGGTCCTCCAGCAAGAGGTGTCAGAGACGAGCGGGAGGTCTGGTCTGGACCGAGACATGGTACAGACAGGACAGTGGACCAGAAGACATCAGGGTTACTAAAAAAGAAAAGAAGAAATGTATGCTAAATATATATAATATATTTAACCTATATAATAAGTATATAAAACATTTTTAATATATAATAAAAAAAATGCTTTAATTGCAATGAACTGGTACGTGTTTCGTTGATCTGAAGAATCAGAATCAGAATATCTTTATTGTCATTGTAACAAATACAACGAAATTAGGTGCAGTCCCTGTGGCGTAAGAGAATATTAATTAGAATAAGAATAAAAAAATAAAATAAGATAAAAATAAAAATAGAAGAATATGTATATAAATAGATTCACAGAAGATTGTGTCTATAGCAGTTAAGGTGTGGGGGTGGTGATTAGGTGCCATTCAGTGCCCTAATAGCAACAGGATAGAAACTGTTTTTCTGTTTATTAGTCCTTGTTTTAATGCCCCTGTATCTTTTGCCTGACGGCAACAGCTAGAATAAGTCATGAAAGGGATGTGAGGAGTCTTTTAGGATGTTTTCCACTTTCCTGAGACAGCAAGAACTGTGCAGTTCATCCAGGGAAAGTAAAGAACAGCCAATGATCTTCTGGGCAGACTTTACGATCACTGTTGTACAGCTGGAAAACCACACACACGCAGGCAGTAGCACAGTATGCTCTCAATAGAACAACAATAGAAGGACACCAGCATTTTTGGGGGATGTTATTTTTCCTGAGGACTCTCAGGACAGGACAAGTCCTCCGTGATGTGAACTCCCAGGAAGAGGAAGTCTGACACTCTCTCCACACAGTCCCCTCTAATGTGAAGTGGTTTAATGTCCGTTTTCTTTTTCCTGAAATCCACGACGATCTCCTTAGTCTTAGTTGTGTTCAGGAACAGGTTGTTGTCTGTACATCACGCTGTAAGCCACTCCACTTCGTTCCTGTAGGTGGACTCACCCCCCCCCCCAGAGATAAGCCCTACCACAGTGGTGTCGTCTGCAAATTTGATGATGGTGTTGCTGTGGTGGGTGGGGGCGCAGTGTACAACGAGAAGAGCAGGGGGCTCAGTACACAGCCCTGAGGGTAGCCGGTGCTGATGCTGATGGCCGAGGAGATGTGTAAACCCACCTTAAACCTCTGTGTGCGTTCTGTCAGGATGTTTTTAATCCATAGACAGGTGGAATGTGGGAGACCGAGGGCTAACAGCTTGCACAACAATCTGTGAGGGAGAATGGTGTTAAAAGCAGAGCTAAAGTCAATAAAGAGGAGATGTGCATAGCTCCCATGAAGCTCCAGGTGGGACAAGGTAGCATGGAGAGCAACAGCAACAGCGTCCTCAGTAGCCCTGTAAGCAAATTGATGTGCATCGAAGGTGGGAGGGATGAAGGACATTATATGACATTAAAGCACTTGATCAGCACCAGGGTGAGCGCTACTGGCTGATAGTCATTCAGGCAGGTTATGGGTGATTTTTTTTGGTATTGGGACTATAGTGGAGGATTTCAGACAGGGAGGAACTGAAGCCTGGGACTGTGACAGGTTGAAGATCTTTGTAAAGACCCCGGCCAGTTGCTCTGCACAGTTCCTCAGCACACGTCCAGGAATGCCATCACGACCCGCTGCCTTCCTGGGATTGACAGCCTGGAGTGAGCGTCTTACCTCATGTTTCTCCACCCTAAAGGTGGGGGAGATGATGTTGTGGGCTGCTGCTGCAGGTATAGTAGCTGCCTCTGGTGATTCCACCTCAAACCGAGCAAAGAAGTAATTCAGCTCCTCTGCTATTGAGGCATCGCCTTCAGCAGCTCCATGACTGGTCCTGTAGTTGGTTATGTGCTGGACTCCCTGCCAAACCTGCCTGATGTTGTTACTGCCCAAGTGCTCCTCAAGCCTCCTCTTGTAGTCCCTCTTAGCCATTCTGATCTGCAGTTGACATCTCAGAAGAGCCATGATGATGTTTATCATTTAACAAAATACAAAAATCCCCCTGTTTGGAAATCAATTTTTTGTCACTAACACACTAATATGGTAGCCATAAAAGCAGCATGTAATATAAAGTTTATATAGTTTTAAAAATAATAAAATCTGCACAGATCTGTAATAGTCACATTTCCTGATCTGTATTCAGAGTGATGAGAAAGACTACAAGCTGGAGGAAACACTGAAAATGACATCAGCAGAACTCTGTTACTGACAAAACAACAAGGAAAATAAGAGCAAATCAGACATTTGTTTAAAATGTAAAATGAGATAAATATAAATAATGACCTGGACTGAGAGAGGAGAGGAGACTCACTGACCGTCCTGCATGTTTTTCCCTTTGATTTCACCCCTGAAAGTCAGCGGATGCTGCGCGCCGGCGTTACCATGGAGCTGTCCTGGGTCGTGTCTCTATTCAACCACTTGTGCACCCTCTTTACCTGTCTCTCAAAAACACACTTTTCTCCTGCTCTAGATACACACTCTCCTCCTGTTCATTTTACAGACATTCTCTTTCCATCTCTCTCTCTCTTTCTTTTCATCCCCACTATAAATCTGTGGATCAAATGCACACACACACACACACACACACACACACACACACACACACACACACACACATGTTGGTATTCCTATCCTTGTGAGTGAGATACTGATTAATGCAATCTCAGTAATGAAAAAGCTCGTTTATTATTTCTTATTTTTGTTATTAAACAAAAAAATGAACACTTTCCTTATGGGAACTATCCAAATGTCCCAAGGCCAATATTGTCCGATCTTTCTATTCTTGTCAGGACATTTGTCCCCATAAGGTAATAAAATCATGGTATACACACTCACACACAGACACACACACATGCACATGCACACACTCAGCATCTCATGCTCGCCCTGTCTCCCACATGAAAGCTGACTGGCTGCTGGTTTTCCCTTCATCCCTCACCCTGTATAAATTATAAAACAGGAATCTCAGTCCACATGGTCAGAGTTAACGGACAGTTGATTCCAGTCATGTGGGAAGCTGTGGACATCTTTCTCCATGATTACATCATAATCATAATCACTGACAGTTGGCCATGCTTCCTTTCTTCTCTAGTGTAGGGACAGACGTGCGTGCTGGAGCTTTTTAATGAATATAACCATTTACTAAAGTAATAGCAATAAAAGAAGAAGAGGAAGTAGTAGTAGTGTTATTTTATTACTAAGAATTAACTTTCCTTTCCTCACAGCAACAAGGTCCCGGGGTTGATCCCTGGGTTGAACAGGGTGCCTTTCCTCTGGGTATTCTGGTTTCCTCCCACAGTCCAACCACATGGGGTTTAGGTTAATTGTGTAAATGGTGGAGTGCAAGACTGGAGACCTAGTTTAGGCTGTAATAGGCCACTCCTCCCAGAGAATCTACAAACCCGGGATACAGAAGTTGTTGCAGCTGCATGGCCATGACAATGGCTATGGTGAGAGAGAGAGAGAGAGAGAGAGAGAGAGAGAGAGAGAGAGAGAGACTGCTACTAACCAAGGCAATAATATTACTAAAAAGAAGATTTTTTTTACACTTGATTTTATTATATATTTATTGCTAATATTCTCCGACCAGTGTATCTTTCTTCCGAAAGAAAATGTAAGTTTTTCTGTGTACCTTCAGACTGCAGTAACAACACTGGCTCATTAAACACGTCATATGTAGATAACCGAAGTGAAATAAAGGGAAATGAAGTGTAAACATGACACACTAAAATCAAGTTATGCAACCGAGGCGCCATTTTAATTACGCCTGAGTGGGGCGATAGAGAGCGCGCGACTCCAACACTCATCCACCAGTGAAGGACACAAACAAGCACTCACTTCACTGAATCGACTCTTTTGAACAAAACCGTTTAAGTGAATCGCTAGTTTTGATTTGATTTAATAAAGCGTTGTGTAGACATGGGCGTGGCCGCCATTATAGCTGAGGTGGGCGTGTCCCCCTCACATTTCATAATCATTCGTTTGGACCCCCAACATTTAACATAAAATATTAGTTCACCCAGCGCTGTTTCTATTGCTTCTCGAATATTCCACTCCACTTCCATTCCATTCCTCTGGATGGATATGAGAATACACACACCACTGAAATTCCACTCCGTTTCCAGGGTTACTTACAACAACAAACCGCATGCAGGTGAAGTGACTCGTAAGTGCAGCCACAGACAGTAAAGCTGCTCGGTACTGAAGGATGTAACTTCAACTCCATTGCCTTCTCACAATGTCCAGCTTTTGCTAAAACCTTATTCTTTTGTTATATGCCCTCAAAATGAACCCTAGGCCACGTTAAATTAATGTTCAACTAA
>JAQQZU010000021.1:1946623-1963309 GCA_030068025.1 Parauchenoglanis punctatus
GACCCAGACGGATAAAGCGGTATAGATAATGGTCTAGTCAGCAGATTTGTTGGACCTGAAGAACCCCTAAAAATATTTGGAATATTCCAGAAGTCACAGGTTCAAACAGGAAGTTGCATCATCTGAATTTTCTGAAGATTGTGGGGGAAAAGAAAAGTAAGTAAAGTGTTTTCGGTGATGGTAAGGTCTGCTAAAAATAAAAAGTCAGTCTGAATGTATTCTCCTGATGCCCAGATTATAGACAGAAATTTAAAAATGCCATTAGCATGGAGTCTTGTTAACCATTCTATTTATTTGCTAATGTTATGCTGAAAAAAAAAACCCAACAACTCGGTTGTTAATTTAAAAGCAGAAATCAGCAAAGAAACAAAAATCTGATTTTGTTGCCAGAGATTGGTTAACACATTTTTTTAAACTGATTAAAAAATAAGCTTAAAAAAACTGAGTTACAAAGGCTAGAAGGCACCACAGTCATAAAACCACCCTTACATTTAACAAGGTCAGGTACAAGCACACTTAAACACATGTTCTGTGTAATAATAATCTAGCTAGTAAATGTTTCACGTATGAGGTCATAGCATAGCATAGCTACTGCTGTTGATCAATCAGGGCAAATTCTAGGTTTGTGATGTATCTAGAACCAGATTCTTCTGAATGTTATGTTAGTTTTGTTAGCCCAAGAATGTGTTTTAGGACATACATGGTGTATGTTAAGGTACTTTAGCAATAATTGCTAAAACGTTAATACTTTAGTGATTAATTGCTTTTTTCTGAGGTAAACAAAATCAGGCGAATCCATTTCACCCAGACTGCAACAAATCTCTCAAATGAAGCATGAAGGTGTTGAGGTTCACACCTGACATAATAACGCAGAGTCTGTAGCTCACAGCTTGTTTTTATATAAGCAGGCTACCCTATATTTAGCCTTTCATGCTACATTGTCATTAGCAAAGCACCTACATCATTAGCTAAGGATGCTAGGCCTTCATCCTACTCCATAGTTTAGCATCTTGGTCTTTTATTTCACCCCAGTCATTAGCTGAGCATCATGCCTTCATTTTCTTCATCACTGGGAATTGGTTTAGTGTGTTAGCCCTTCATCTTACATCAGTAATTAGCTTAGCATGTGTTAGCTTCTAATTCTACATCAAGAATTAGCTTGGAATGTTAGCTTCTTTTTCTACATCAGCCATTAGCTTAGAGCGTTAGTGTTTTATTCTACACTAGCCGTTATCTCAGAGTTTTAGCATTTTATTCTTTATCAAAGATTAGCTTAGAGTGTTTTATTCTACATCAGGTGTTAGCATAGCCTGTTAGCATTTTCTACATCAGTCATGAGGAGCTTAAATATGGTGTCAGATGCATCATAGGCATTTATTGTTTGTTAGAAAACCGCCCTGACCAGGCTGTGTGCTCTGTTTACCGCTGACCTGTAAAGTGATTTCCTTATGATCTCCTTATTATGCTCTCTTATCTAGTCTAAACCTCATTTTTTAAGATTATTCACCGTTACCATAAAATCATCAAGGATATCATATCAGAAATCACAGATCAGTATGTTGTGTGTGTGTGTGTGTGTGTGTGTGTGTGTGCGGCTCACTTTCCTATGCACCTGTTTTTCTTTAAAAAATAATGATCTCACCTTTCTTAAGAATCTTGCCTCTGGGTTTTGTGCCTGTTTGTTTTTATCACATGTTCACTCTTGTCTTACCTATAATCAGTGTCAGTTCCATGTAATCTTCAAACAAGCCCACACACAAACCCGCACATGACATGGTATGATATATATCTCGCGTCTGTCTCTGGCTTGCTTCTCCATATCAGTGACTCTTCATTTCTCACCTCTCCCTCAGCCAAACATCCACTATCATCATGTTTCAGGGCCAAAACTAAACCCTTACAGTGTTTCCCATTTAGTCTGGTCCTGAGCCATGCTCACCTTAAACTACCTCTCGGCTCACCTCCCCTGTCTCGAACCCTTCACCGTGTCACTGTGTGTGTGTGAAGTTCAGCTCTGCTCCTGCATTGCTCTAATCTTATAGCTGTGCACACATTAGCAGAGGTGGAGCTCAGAGGTGGCCAGTGCCATACTGCTGTTGTTATTATTATTTTTATTATTATTATCATTATTATTATCTCAGTCATTTGCTTTAATCTTTTGCACCATTATGCAATCATTTAGTGAAATTACAGATTTGTCTTGTGGTTGTGGCTCAAATTACTGCTGAAAGGATTGTTTAGTTAGTTGATGTTGAAATATCCAGGAAATAGAAAAGCATGCATGAATATGTGGCTTTGTGTGTGTGTGTGTGTGTGTGTGTGTGTGTGTGTGTGTGTGTGTGTTGGTTGTTGATTGAAGAAAATCCATCAGAGACGATCTTGTTCTCTCAGGTTCGATCTGACTTCAGTGGGTGAAAGTTTCTCACCTGCGCGGATCTGGGGATTGAACACAGAGACACAGACACAGCGTATAGGTGTGTGTGCTATGTTAGAGTGTTGGATGTCAGGAGGCATGTGTGTGTGTGTGTGTGTGTGAAGGTGTGAAACTAATGAAATAAAAGAACACTGGAACATGCAAATGGTCTCCGAAAGCCAGTGAGGTGTGCTGCGTTCGGGTAAGTTGGTATGTTAACTTGGGAAATAAGACACGCCAGAGACAGGGGTTACATGAGGGAAAGTTGGTGGATAGAAAAAAGCTATTAGAAAAATATAGACTAAGAATTTTATCTAACATTTGTGTAGCTTGATATGATGCAATCCTCACCTCTCAGCCACATACGCAGCACTTGGTTCCCTTCTCCTCTCGCTCATTTTTGCCGCACCAAAACCTTTTGTCGTTGTAAAAATAATCGGTGACACAGTCCTGGATTTGAAGCTTCATTAATCATGAGTTACATTTAATCTTACTGACAGAATCATAAAGTAAGAATGTACATGTATGCAAGAAACCTGCACATTTAAATCCAGCATACATGCTGAGGAAACTTTAGTGCAAACACTGGACTCAATGTCCCAGGATGCAGTGCAGCTCTACAATGCAGAGTTACGTCAGAGACTGGCTCGGCTAGTTGGTGATCAATGAGACGATGCTTCAGAGGCTGAACAGGGTGGACAGGAGGAGCTGAGACATCTCGACAGGCTAAATTAGTAAAGCGCCGCTGCAGCGCTCTCTTAGACAGAGATAAAGCAGGGATTAATCCCTCTGCACCGCCATCAGCAGGTAGTCGAACGGCATTGTGCGTAATGTTGGAAACTAACTAGAGTGAGACCAACTAGACTCTGTTGAAATCATTTTAATGATTGAGGTTTTCAAGAGCAACATGGAGGAATGTAACATTTTTATGCTGACTTAATAATGCTACACATATTACAACCTTAAGATTTAAAAAAGAAAAGGCGTTACGTACAGCAGCTTCAGTGCTTTATTGTTAGTCGCTCTTATAGTTATTACACATAGATCACATGTACATCATGTACAGATGTGCTAGGTGATTAATACATGAGACATGTGTCTCCATTACAACTTTTACAGCCAATGATGTCATGAGCGTTCAAAGCTTTGCCTCATATATTTACTCAGCATGAGTTCATCTCCCTCCCCTCGCTCAATCTCTCATCACTCACTCTGTCTGCTTCTCTGTCCGACTCATTAATGCACTAAATCTTTCACTGCCTCACTTATTCACTTGGACTAAGCCCTATAGCTGTCTTCACTTGCATTCTTCCCTTCATACTTTCTCTCAGCCTCTGTG
The DNA here is from genome assembly GCA_030068025.1 of Parauchenoglanis punctatus. Taxonomy (NCBI): domain Eukaryota; kingdom Metazoa; phylum Chordata; class Actinopteri; order Siluriformes; family Auchenoglanididae; genus Parauchenoglanis; species Parauchenoglanis punctatus. Next base: position 1,950,376 of record JAQQZU010000021.1, read on the forward strand.
GCTGGTCAGGTGACACGGCCGGGTGCGTGCAGGTACCCACACCCTTTCCCCTTACGCTAGTTAATAACACTGTACACTAATCAGTCTCCACCTACAGCTCTGTACAGGCTTCCTAAACCAAAAGACCACTCTGTGTGGCTGAACGCTAACAAAATTTGACTAGCAAAAAGGCTAGTTCACTTAAATGGAAAAGAGGATGCAGGAATGCGAAAAAGGAGTCCACTTCCTTTAGAGTTTAATTTCACATCGCTGAACTAAACTAGCTGAACTTTAACCATGTGAATATGCAAATCTGTGAGGTGGGAAAAAAAAAGTAAAAAAAAAAAAACAAGACAAACATTTTGCCTCTTAGTCATCAAGATGTCATCAAAACATATATCATTCACAAACAGATTAAAGGGGTAAAATGAGGAACATCAGGGGCAGTTTTAAGCCAAACTATTTAACAGATTTAACACTTTATATAGATTTAACTCTCTCTCTCTCTCTCTCTCTCTCGCTGTCATTAGTTCAGTGTCTCAGCCACCTGCACTAATAATATATGATATGAGACTGTCATCCCAGTCTAATGATGTCACAAGGTCTCTCTCTGTCTCTGTCTCTGTGTGTCTCTCTCTCTCTCTGATCGCAGTATATTATTACAGACCACAGACGACGTCATGCTTTTCCCATCAGCCACAAGTGCTTATTAGCCTCTCGTATGAGAGACTGCCGTGTTTTCCCCCGAGGATCACTTTCACATACAGAGGAACCGTACAGCTGACTGAGTCGCAGACACACATACACACACACACACACACACACACACACACACACACACACAAACACACATATATATTACATGTGACTGAGTTCAACACACACATTAGAGACATGTGGAGAACTTCCCAGGCTGCATCTCATCGTAAAGCCATTGACTGCATGGTAAAAGAGCCCATTTATTATAAGGATTTGAGTGCAAAAGTTTGCACACCCTTCAGACAAAATGAACTAGACTTCAAAACTTTCAGATACAAAGAAATGTCAAACTGTCAGGGTTAAAATATTAGAAGTGAAAAGGAAACCATGCAGTCACTGTAGCATGATGTGGTTAGTGCTCACACCCTTCCTTATGATGTCATTTGCATGAAATTTTGTTTGTTCAAATTCAAGCAAGTTGTTCTGGAGATCAGGCTGCATGTGCCAAAAATGAGAACTTTATTACTTTTTTGAAGAGTTGAAATTTGTTTACGTGCACATGCCAGCAGATTACACTGTGTGTGTGTGTGTGTGTGTGTGTGTGTGTATAGAGATGGACTAAAAGAGGAAGGGACTTTAATCTGGATGGCCTAGAGACAGAGATAAGAGACATTCCACAAAAGACAACTGCTTAATATCATGCACACAGAGACACGCTGTCTGTCCGTCTGTCTGTCTCTCTCTCTCTCTCTCTCTCTCTCTCTGTCTCTCTGTCTCTCTCAGTCCCGTCTCCAGCCTCCTGTCTCTCATACATCTACCTGTGTCGCACGACCCCCCTGTCCTGTTGTGCAGAAAAATATCCCCCCTAAAGAAAAGCGAGGAATGAGGTGGAGGAGTGACGAAGGAGAGGATGAAGGGAGGGAACGAGTGAGCCGGTGTAACTCTACACTTCTTCCGCACTGAACAACCAACCACACCTCCACTCTCCCTCTCTCACTCTGACTCTCTCTCCACCACTGTGTTACCATATAAGGGCAAAAGAACACAGCGAGTAGGTGAGCGAGAGAGAGTGAGCGGGAAGGCTGCTGAATTCCTCTGCTCTCTCTCTCTCTCTCTCTCTCTCTCTCTCTCTCTCTCACACACACACACACACACACACTGCAAACTATTTGCTTTTAGTTTATTTGTGAAGTGTTATCTACAGTGCATACTCCAAATGCCATCAGATTACCCTGGTGTGTGTAGACAATAAGATGTCTGCTGTCTGAAGTTAACTTCTTTATTTTGAATCAGATTTACGAGGGTTCTGGAGCTAATGAGAAGTGAAAGTTTATCTCGGCCTGAATCGTGTCCGTAAACACAGGCCTTTAATCTTCATCCACACAATTCAGTTCAATTTGATTTATTTGAAGCAATAGACGTTATTACAGAGCAGCTTCACAGAAATCCAGATGTAGATTTAGATTTGGAAACCCAGAGGTGACAGTAGTGAGAAAAACAAAAACTGCCTGAGATGATGTAAGTGTGAAAGAGTAAAGATAAACAGTACTGAGTGTGTGGACAGGATGCGCAGCGGGAGGAGATCATTGTAACGAACCGAAGTTAAGAAAATCTTCAGATAAACAAAAGACTAGCGAGGCAAGTGATAGCGATTATTCACACACAGATAAAACACAGGAGCTGTTCGCAACATGTATAGTGAAATCATGTGCTTGTATAATCCAGAGACAGGAAGTGAATTCTGGTGATGTGACCTCTGCTGGAGGGGCAGGGTATTGTCCTGGGATGTTGTGAAAAGTCGGAATAATGCTTGGAAAAACAAAACGCCCCCTAAACTCAAATTTCCTACCCGAAAACTCGCCTCAATTCCAAGTTTAGCACGTAACATCAAATCAGCATGGCTGTTCCACCGCTACACTTCAGGGAGGCGGAGCTTACGGGGACAAATGATGTCTGTACTGTTATAGTGTTGTGGTGAAATTTTGCTCGTTTTTACAGATTTGCGTAAGTGTGTATGAGTGACCTGAAGACCTGGATGTAGTTTGAGGCTCATAGCTACACAAAAATGGGTAAAATAGACTTTCATTTGCTGTTAAGACGCATTAATGCAAAATGCGAACTTCAGACGCCAGAGGTATCGTCACTGATGGATGAAATTTGGTGTAAAGACGAACTTGTGTTGTGGTTTGGACATATATTGAATTTAAAACACCAGGGCAGAGAACTCCATGTGTATCCATATGTTTATAGTAAATATATTCTACTTCTGTGTGCAGACTAAACACACACACACACACACACGGATGCACACACTCACACACAGCATGTATTGTTTTTCTGAGGGGGCTTTGAGTGCTTCTGAGTACAGAATTGAGTATGTGTATTACAACATTTGAAATTTTCCGGATTGTTGTGAGTCAGCATGTTTATGGTTGCCTGTTCCTGTAGCTGATTACAAGGAAACAGAGGAAGGACAGAGAGAAAGAGGGAGAGATGGGGCGAGAGAGGGAAAGGGAGAGAGATGTGGGGGGTGAAAAGAGAATGAAATAGAGGAAAGACACGCTTTGCCATTTGCTTTTCATTTGCTGTCCCGATTGCAGTGTCGATTGTTTGGAGGCTCTATTCAGAGCAATGGGTGAAATTTCAGGCCATTTAAGGACACACACACACACACACTCACTCGCAGATACACACCCACAGTGACATGGCCGCAGGGCCTCGGGTCGAAAGAGCCTGGGTAAAGTGGAAGTCGTGCAAAAAAAAAGTCTTGGCGCGCGGTGTGGAGGGATAATTAGTGTACTGATGGGACACACATGGAGGAAACGGGAAACGCATTACTGGTGTGGTCCTGAAGCCTGCTCACAGGACGTTAAAGCCAGAGCTATCCTGATAAATCCAAGAGAGTTACCTCAAAGAACCTTTTGTTACTGAAACAAACCATTAACAGAAACTTGGATGTGATGTTTTGTTTGTAGTGTTTTTATCGTGAACAGAGAAATGGCACCGAATCAGGAGTTCACCTGGACGTGTAGGTCAAAGTTCAAGCGTGAATCATATTAAAACCACACCTCGGTGCTCACGCTCTCAGCTACAAACATTATACAGAAAGAGTCTGTATATCATTACCATAGAAGAGACATTTATTGTTCCCTAAACAACCTGCTGGTTTACGATTCTTTAGCCATCTGTTGTTGCCACATCATCATTTCTTCATCACCATTTCACGCTGGTCCGGTTTGCAATGGATCCAGAGCCTAGCCCGGGAACACTGTGCTTTCACAATGCTTTCTCTAGCCAGCTCTCAGCTATAATACGGCAGCATGAAGCCCAACAACCACAACCTCCAAGACAACCACGTCTTTATTGAACTGCTGCTCATGTTCGGAGGAAAGCCCTATCCGCCCTCTTCCGCCTACATGAGCTCACAGATGGCCGTGATTGGCTGGATCGCTGTGATTGACAGGTTTCCCCTCCCATCCAGAGAGCATAACCGATTTAGCTTGCATGTCTCTCGCCCACGGATCACTGTAACATTGTCAGGACTCGTGATCTCTTGACCACAGAGCGAATGCTTTTTAGTTGCGCCACCCAGGAGCCTATGATTAGCAAAACACTTGGATGTTTTTTGGAAGTGTGGAGGAGACCAGAGATCCCAGTTTATTCTCTGTAACAAGCAGCAATTTTGTTGTATTAACTGCAAAAGAGAGAAAAGAGGGGCTGGTGAGAGAACCACTTTTTATAGCTGCTATAACGTTAGTGAGAACAGGAACTCAGTAACTGTAAATGGATAAAAAGTATGATGTGCCATTCACGGAAAAATAACTGTTGCCAAGTAGCGGTGGTGTAAGAGGAATAGAACGCTATAGGACACACTGTTATTGGGAAACACTACATTTCCGGGTGGTAACAGTAACGCCACTTCAGACTGTTGATTCTTTTCCTACGACAGCATGCAGAGTGTTTAATCCTTTATTTACATTACAGGACAGGCAATTTTCTAACACACTGAAGAGGCTTGAACAAGAGTGGTATGTGTTCAGTTATAGACTGGCAGGATGTCTGTAGCTCTCTCACACACACACCTCTGGAGGAGCAGCAATGTTGCGCAGGTGCTGGTGTACAGGAAGTGGAAATGGAAGTGGAAGTGGAAGTGATGTTGATGGTGGTGCAGAGTGGAAGTGAATGGACTCTGTGTTCTAATAGTGCTGCTGCACTCAACAGCACAGGCACACCCTGCTCCTCTTACACACTGTGTGTGTGTGTGTGTGTGTGTGTGTGTAAGTAGAGAGTGAGGTCAGAAGCAGCCTTATTTGGCTCTCTCTCTCCTTTCCCTTTTTTTTTAAAGCCATGGTTTTAAAAAAAAAGAAAGCCTTCGCTCTCTCAGGTTCTCATCAGGAGACGAAGTCACTCAGTCTCATGTCAAACTCTCCTTTTCTTCTCCCTTTCTCTTTCTTTCTCCCTCCTCCTATTCTAACCTCTCTTTCTTTTACCTCCTTCTTTGTCTCCTCCCTCTCTTCCAGTCTTCTCCCTCTTTTTCTCTCCCTCTCTTCTCTCAGTTTCTCTTTTTCTCTTTTACTCTCCTTCCTTTTGTTCGCCATTCTTTTTTTCACCTTTCCTCTTCTTTTCCTTCTCTCTATTCTCTCATGTTTTCTCCCTCTTTTTATATTTTCTGTCACTCTCTCTATCTCTCTCTTTTCCTCATCTCTCCATCCCTCTCTCTCATCATTATGCGGAGTGAAAGAATAATCATGACCGTTACTGCTCGGAGTGAAAGAAACAGTGAGGAGTGGATTTATTTTTGTGCTTATTAAAAATTGAAAGTGCTGTAACAGCAGTCAGACCTTCAGACAGAATATGAGCCGAGATTAAAGGCATGTTGGTCGATAAGGAAGGAGATGTAAAATAAAAGCAAAACCTTTTTCCCAGTTATCAGTCCGAGATGATGTGGCGCTGCTGTAAAGGTGTAAACAGAGACGCCACATTCCTCACATTCCACCGCAGCGCTCTCAGCTCAGAGACTCGCTGCTGAATTCTCCATTTCACACTTTAATCATGAAATCCCAGCGTTCCGGATCAGGAGAAATCTAATCCGACTTGTGGAATAACGGAGAACCTTCATGCCTACAACACTCTGACACTGTGTCACGCGGTTACAGGAAAATCATCAAAGACAGGGTGGTGTGATGAAGCAGATTTAACGTTACCACCATAAAGTTGATTATTTTTCAGTAAGTGTTTTATTCCTCTTACACCACAGCAGTTAGTCACTGATTATAATTTGCATTGTACTTTTTATCCATTTATAATCATTTATAATCTATGAAACAAGTTAGCTTCAGTAAACCCACGCAGAGTGACTGCAAACAGTCATCCTCTCTTTATTCTTTCTCTTGGCGTTAATAAGAAAAATCACAGATTGTCTAACTGCAAAGCATAATCCAGTATTCAGCGCTTCAGTGGTGTTAAACCTGTGCAACTCATCACAAGCTCTAGACTGGACTTTAATAACAGTTTGGACAAAGTAGCTCCAGATTAATGCACTAATGCTGAGTTTACTTCCTTTAGATTTTATAATCCACTCAAATCTCAAGGAAGTTCCTGGCAGTGGGCGCGGTTCACTTGGAACAAGTTCCTTTGAAGTGCTCTGCTGAAGGCTGCAAAGACCGGAGCTAACTGAAGAGCCGCATGAGTCCGAGTCCGAGTCCAAGTCCGAGTCAGGCTCTGTGTTTGGAGATAGAGCCTGAGTTAAAGCCACCAAGGTTAAAGATATATTAGGGGTGTATGTGCACGTGCGCGTGCGCGTGTGTGTGTGTGTGTGTGTGTGTGTGTGTGTGCGTTCCTTGTAGCTGATTAATGATGTGAATATTTTGTCCAGGTGACAAAAAAGTCACGATATGACCCCTTTGAAGCACAGGATGTTTGGGAATAGCTGGCGTCAGGCCTCTAACAAAAATAAATGTGCACACACACACACACACACATACACACATGCACAATCCTAGGTTGTTTTCAAGGAATTATTTAGTCAAATATAAACAATGTCCCCTTTACCCTTGATACAGTCAATCAACCAAGATATGTTCAGTAACTAAAGTTAGCTTTTTTACTAATGGCTGTGGTGTAACAGTGCTGTATGAAGGAGTTTGGATGAATGCAAATGTTTTTTTGACACGCGCTTCCTTTAAGTCAGAGACGTCACATCACATCTCCAGCGAGAAACTAAAGAAGCAAAACTTCCAACAAAGTACATGTCTGGGCTGATCTGCTGCAACTGGATTAGAGAGAAAGATGTGTCCATTACTTTTTTTGCTGAGTTGTTCCTTTAACAGCACTCTCTCAAACTTGCATCATCATCACACACACACACACACACACACACACACACACACACACACACACACATACTCACACGCACGCACGCATGCACACACACACGCACGCAGTTGTTTTTGCACAGAAATTGATTCCTGGTTTTCATGCCATTTGTGGATGAATCTGAGCTCAAGAATGTTCCACATGGTGATGATGTGAAGTGAGAGGACAAAACACATGCAGAGCACAGAAACACAGGTCTATAATTAAAAATGGTTCCTCGAGGGTTCTTCGGATGGTTAATGGTTATAGCTTTCCAAAGGGAAACACTCTGTTGTAGAGTTTTACACTGAGCCTTTAAGGTTCTCCTAGAGGGACAAACCAAAGAACCCTTTAGGGTGCTAGATTTAACTTCTGACAAACTCTAATTCACATTTACTCTTGTGTAAAAAAAAAGTCTAATTGTGATAAACACATAAGGATAAATGGCTGTTTCAACTCCAATTAAACTGTTAAAAAAGTTAAACATTTTACAGCACAAATGGTTACTAATATACCATAACAATTTGCAAATGATTACACGTTTTATCTGTTAAAGAATGAAGCATTGTACTTTTTATCCATTTCTAGTTACATTTAATTACTGAACAAGTCAGCAGCTGTTCTCACTTACATTATAGCAGCTATAAACATTCGTTTCCTCACCAGCCTCTATCTTGAAGTTAATAATGTGCCATCAAATGCAGCTTGTCATGTTACAGAGAAACATCAAAGTGTAAACTCCTCTGTCCAGAAACCCTGGAGACCTGTCTGACTGTTACAAAGCGCTGACACTGGAGGCTCCTTCCCTGAATATTCAGTAAACATCTCCTGGACCATATCAATCACGTTACATTTTTATTTCTTAAATAACAAGTTTTTAATGCTTTTATTATTAGTTTAAGATTATGTAGAGTGTCTGATGTACAACTCCCTATGAACGAGCTGTGACTATAGAAACGATAACGTATTAGAACGAGTTCATTAATATAAACCTGCACAACTGCCAGAGCTGCTGTTCTAGAAAATGAATCAACACTTTCCGATGAATCAGAATTCATCAGAACGGTGTGGCGCAGTGGTGTAAAGGATGAAGCGATGGTTAAAATATGTGTTTTATGTATAGTGCGGCATGAAGGGTGTGAAAGGCAGCATTTTAATGCACTATGTAAGGAGCAGGGAACTATTTCAGATTTAGCCCTAGTCCACACCTAACCATAACATGAGAAAACAAAAAGAAATGAAAGTGAGAGAATGCATTGAGAAAATGAATCATGACACTTGTGGAATACACATGAACATTACATATGAATGAATGAATGAATGAATGAATGATATATAAAATGTTGATAATATAGTGTGCTCGAGAGAGAGAGAGAGCGAGACAGAGAGAGATTGCATGGCATGGCTGTGTATGAGTGTGCATGAGTAATTCTTGGCATTCCTCACATGGGCGGCACTACAACAGGGACAACAAAGAGTGATGATGTAGCTTCATCCTGCACAGCCTCAATACTTATATGGGCATAAAGATCCTTAGTGCACATACCTTACTCATTAAACATTAGCTTAGGACTGCCTCAGTCTCCCCCTACATCCCTCACACACACACACACACGCACGCACGCACGCACACACACACACACACACACACCTCTCCCTAGGGTTCAACATCAGGGGCCTCCTCCCAAACTGCCCAGACAGGAAATTACTTTACTTCATCATTGCTGGATCTAATCTAATTGCATAAATTTGCATTGATTTAATAATCAGTGATTAGTTAAAAGAGTCCGTGCGGCAGTCTTTACGTTTTATGTTTTAAAATATAGATATTATTCTGTCCTATCACGCGAAAACTTTTCAGCTGTCGCGATTGGCTCGCGCCCCTTGGGGATTGTTGGAAATACTTGCTTCTGATTGGCTGGAAGAGATTAAGAGGGGCGGGCGCGCGCGGTCTGAGGCCACGCCCTCTACTCGGGACCGCACCCCGAAGCCAAGTTGCGCTTCTACAGTTCAGGAAGAGAGAGAGAGAGAGAGAGAGAGAGAGAGGGGGAAAACGAGAAAGAGAGAGACTGAGAGGCGCTTGCTAGCTTTGAACGGTGGAAGTTTGCGACGCTGTCTTACAGAGAAAGAGCGAGAAAGAGAGAGGGATCCCGGATAGAGCAGCACCCGGCTACTGCGTTTCTCTTCATAGAAAAAAAAAAAAACAGAAAAAAAGCGTCTAACAAGCAGGTAAGTCTGAGTATTTATTAAGTAATTCCATGTTTGTTTCCAGTGCACGAGCTCGTCCGGTTTGGTCGATGTGGCCGCTTTGTGTGCAAGTGCACCACCAACCAGGAAGGACGAACCAAGTGCACACTTCACCACCTTCGCTGGGTGGGACGCGCGCGAGCAGCTTGCGCGAGACGAGGATTTAAAAAGAATAAATAAAAATAGAAATAAACTTGACTTTGCGCACGTGTGCACACTTATTTACGTCCTTTCTGCTTCTTTTCCAGTGTAACGGAAACAGTGTAACAGTGTAGCCGAATGAAAAATCACGTCAATGGTTAAATAAAAGGCGCAGGCAACTTTACAGGAAGTGTTCACATAAAGGGGGAAAAATGGAGGATGTGAGGCGCGAGCTGTCACGCACAGTTTGCTCACCGAGAGTGTTTGAGACTTCACCGTGCCTCGTGCGGGCTGTAAACTTTATTCTGAAGCATATTTCCACTCAACCGGTTACTGAGATATAATTATCTACATATATATAGCAGGGCTCTGAGCGATGACGTTACCCTTCACTTCCTGTTTTCTCGTTCTCAATCTGGGTTATGACGTAGATCTTCTCCCCGGTGTACAGGCGTGTGTGTGTGTGTGTGTGTGTGAGAGAGAGAGATCGAGATCAGTGTTACTCTTGGTGCCATGGTGTCTAAAATGTCCTTTTCCTAGAAAAACACACAACTGTAAAGCAACCCTAAGTTTTTTTTTCTGAAATTCGTGCACGCGACTTTGTAGGTCGTGATTACGACGTGGTGTGTGTTCAGGTGGTTTTGGTTGGGGCTGGGATGAACGGGGTGAGAAATGACAATGACAGTTGTTTGTTCTTGACACTCCCCTGACTCGTAAAGTCGGGGCTCGTTGAAAAATACGAGTTCCCAAGTTGTAATTACGACATGGTGGGGGCGTGTAAAAGTGCGCTCACCTCGTAATTCCCAACCCTCTGACAGGACAGGAAGGCAGCAGGGCTCCAGCCCCAATCAAAGCCCAGCAATGATGAGTTTCTTTGCATTTTCATTATTGCAGCTTGTAATCCAGTTACAGGAGAGTGTTAGTAAACTGAGACAGGCCCGGGACCAGAATCCAAAATTAGTGAGGCTCACATTATGACACAAATATCATGTCAGCATTTCCAAAGACATTCCTAGAGTATGCAGTAAGGACCATGATCGATAGGTTTGCTCACAAACTACATGCAAAATGATGAAAATGTCAAGTACCTCGTACGCTAATGTGTATGAAGTTCTTTTAAATGTTTTTATAAATATATATTTAAAGATAACAGGTTATTTTTATTTATGTAAAAAATGAACAGTGAAAGGAAAACACATTTTCCAAATTTGTAAAAGGTTAAAGTATCAAACTCCATCATTAGATCAGCTGCTTCAGCAAGTTTGTAATCATTTACTTTCATTCATCCATCAGCTACACTTCTTATCCATTAACACTAGCAGGGACGCTGGAGCCAGTCCCTGCTGACGTCAGGTGAGAGGCGGGGTCACCCTGGGTAAACTCGCAGGCACGGGGAGCACATGCAAACTCCACACAGAAAGGGCCCAGTCGAGCAGCAGGTTCGAACGCAGAACCTTCTTGCTGTGATGTGACGGAGCTAACCACTGCGCCACCCGTTAGACATTCAGTCTTCCTTAAGCTGCACGGAGTCAGATTAGATTACTTAATCTTAATTAGTTCATTATCTTGTCTTGCGCATGTTAGGCTCCATTCTGTCTCCATGTTATCAGGACGTCGCTGTATCCATGTTGAATGTGACACCTGGAGGTTATAGAAATCTTTCGAAACCACTAAAATCAGGACCTCTGCGTTCTCATGGCAAATTACTGCCATGAACCTAGCTATAAAAAACCCCCCAGACTTCTCAGGGTTAAAAGTAATACAAGTTTAGTGAGCCTCATCATTATTGATGTTAAGTGCAACACATCAATAATGCATTATGAGAAATCCAGTTTAATGATTTGGCCATATCCCTGTGGGCTGTGACCTCATAGGTTAAACACGTGTGCTGCATTTCTTACTTAGTCCAGAATTGTCTGCGTGTAATGGCTTGTCAGTCATTTTGCTGTGGACTTGTACTCCCATAATGCACTGCGATGTAGGCCAATGTGCAGTTCATGTATACATGTGTGCATGACCATATGAGCTGAAATACAGTGAGTATTTGTGCAGCCTTTTTGGCAAATCTTACTGTGTATTGGCTTCAAACTTTTAATCACTTGGACTGGGTATTTGTTTTTTTCCTTCTAGGCGTTTTCTCAGCTTCCCCAGCGGGTTGTTATTTAAAAACCAAAAAAATGTAGAATCACCTTCACTTCCTTTTTTTTGTGGTAAGAAAAACAGTGACTGATTCAGCAAGAAAACCAGGCTAATGGGCATTAATATGGCCTGCCATTTCCTGTTCTATAGAGCCTCGTAGGAAAGTCGGGTAGCTGTGCTGCAGGAGTCTAATAACCCACTCGCTCTCTATGAGGAAGTAATAGCTAACTAAAATCCAATAAATAGTACCTTCCCTGGTGTATGTAGAAATCCCAACATTTCTAAGTTTTGTGTATGTGAATATTTTAATAGGCCAAACCAATTTACAAACGTTTGGGTGATACTGATTGTTTTTATGTATTGAACAATGCTAATCAGTTGTAAATGACCAATTTCCCAGGACAGCTTATTTACAGTTTGTGTAAATACAACTCTGTGAAAAGAGAGCTGAAAATGTCAAAAATGATGAATAAGTAGTGAAAGAGCGCCTCCCGAATGTGACCTGTGCTAAATATTCCAGTAATGCAGCTCAGCCGCTGCAGCACATCCGCTATCGCAAGCGCAAGCTCAAAGGCCTCAGCATATTTAACGTTAAGACGACTGTGTAGAGTGTGTGACCACAGCGCTCATCCAGTCGCCGTGTGCACAGCGTGATGAGTGAAGTGTCTCCTTGCTCAGCTGGCTTTCGCATCATCTCCATAATAAGTGAGGCTTTAATGTTTCCTCCTTTTCCAGGGTGCCATTACTTTTGTGGAGTTGCTTTATTTCAAGTCATTAATAGGAAATTACTTGACTTGTGTAATTGGAATTAATTTGTGCGTATAAAATCACAGGAACGCTTCACCAGTTATGATTTGAAGTCTCAAATTAGAAGTTTTTCCCAACTAACTGGACGAACCCCACATTTCTCATGTAAACGTTTCAGTGAATATTTTACGAATAAACCTGTTCATATGCAGTGTGATACATGAGGCGTGATGAGAGGAACATGCAGGAGGTATTTCAGAAGAAGCAGCGTTAAATAGATGGCTATTTTTTCATCATGAGCCACATTATAGGAAATAATTCCTGCATCATCCTTCTTTAGATCATATTTCCTCTAGAGGCTCCGAAGTGTGACCTTTATATACACACACACACACACACACACACAGGCTTCAGGTACTTTTCCCACATTGTTGCCTAGCGAGGAAAAGTGCAGTCGCAGTGGTTTCATGTTGCCTCCTTAAATCACATCATAACTTCCTGTCAGCTTGTTTTATAGATCCGTATGTTAACTAATCTGTTTAGCTTTGACCTGTGTGTGTGTGTCTTGATGTATAGTGTGTTTGCATTCCATCATTCCATTCACATGACTCTTATCCATGCTGATAAG
>JAQQZU010000021.1:1967510-1979981 GCA_030068025.1 Parauchenoglanis punctatus
TGCTTCTCACTTATGACTGAATTAACATTGAGGAATTCTGTTAATTTGGAAGGAGTATTGTGTGTGTGTGTGTGTGTAATAGACACAGAAAAGAGAAGGAAACTATCACAGATGGTGTGAGTCACAATTCAGTGCAACAACCCTGCAACTGATGATGATGATGATAATAATAATAATAGTCTTGTTTATCCTGCTGGTGAATGAACACTAACAGGATGTACGACTGTTTGAATTCTAATCTTTGTAAACTGACCCTGACTGTGTGAGGCTCGTGAGATTGTAGAACGTTTAAACCGTAAATAGTACGACAGCAGCAGAAATAAGTGTTGATCAGATACATGAGGAATAAAACCTGCAGTGTTGCGCTGTTACAGGAAAGTAATCAGCAGCAGGGCTGTGTGATGGAGCAGATACTTTTACCAGCATGAAACTGACCGTCTGCTTAGAACAGCATGTCCTGAACTGCTTTATTCCTCTTCCACAGCAATTTGACAACGATTACAAGTTTGTATTTGGACTGTAGTTTGTATCCGTTTATAGTTATGCTGAATGTTGTGGACTCTGGGTGTCACTCGCGTTACAGCGGCTGTTTGGGGGCGGAGCTAAGATCTAGCGTTGTCTGGACTGTGCGTTAAGTTCGAGAGGATGCATTTATAAAGTACTTTTGGTTATTATACAGCTAAGCATTTTCTTGATTTCTTAGAGGAGTAATTTAAAATGAGGAAAGCTGAAATGCACACAAGTGCCATCCTTCCCATAAGCGTCAGTGTTCTTTAGTTTAGCACTGAAGCTCAGAACGGGACGTGCACGGCCACCAGTTTAGCCTTGTGTTCAAACCGGCAGCTATAAGCATCCTTACCTGATTAGCTGCTCGTCACCAAACAGTAAAGCTTGGAAAGCCTGACATGAGGTGGTTATAAGACGTACATCCTGCACCTCTAATCAGCACATTATTATATTTGGATCACATTCGTATAATAGAAGTGATCACATGACCTCGTCCCAACTGATTTCCGTATCCGCTCTGGATTAAAGGTTAATCTCCGTCGAGTGGCTTAAATTTAAATATATGCTTCATTACACAGAGGAAGGACGGAATTAGATGTGCGTTTGTGCCTGCGAGGTGAGACTCTGCTGTGCAACGTCTCGGCACGTCTGAGACGAGTGAAAGGAGTGAAAAACCACTTGGACTGCATTCTTTCCCAGCCATTAAAAACCCAATTCCTCTAATCCAGACCGACGCTGCGTCTTCACCAGCCCTCGGGCGCTTTATCACTGTTAGACCAGCTTTATTTGTGCTAACACTATTGAACTGGTACCAGTCTGCGCACGAATGGGATTTTTATACGTGAGTGAGACCCCTGCTGCTCTTAAAGCCCTCAGCAGGGGTTAAAGGGTAAAAACCAAGCAGGAAAACTCTGCTGAGGCTCAAGCTGTGCTTCACTAACAGTCTGATAAAGGGAAAAATAAAAATGTTCACAATGTTCCTGCTTTAATTGTAATGTACTTAAGTAGCAAAGAAACATGATCCGAGCCTCCAGTGATCACTACAAGCCTGTAGTGAGATGAGCCAATAGGAGTCAACATAATGGCCCTGTTATACTGGTTACTTTGAGGCCCCGCCTCCTCAGGCCCCGCCTCCTCAGGCCCCGCCTCCAGTGCCATGACGGCTGAGTTGTAGTGGAAGACTGAAAGTGATGCAGCGACATATTACAGATCATATCACAATCATATGATACTCAGAAGTTTATACAATAGACAGTATTCAGGACGGTGTATAAGTGTGCTAATAAGCCGTCAAAACAATACAGTAGTGTAACATTTTTAATAAAAAACTGAGTTTATGAAACATTTACATTAGGAGGGAAAATATTCATGTAATGTAAAATTGCCCTAATATTTAACCTCTAGTTAACTGCAGGCGAGTTATTGCAGGTACCATGAGTGTAGAAATAATAATAATAATAAAAATAAAGTGTGACCTTTATATATTTCTAACACTAAGGAAGCTATACCCCAAAAGAAAGAGAAACTCTGCTGCTTTAGTGGAAATAAAGGCCACCCATGTTGGAGGATAATGTGGCGTGGCTTTAACTTTGTAAAAGTGATTATATTTCACATAGTAGATTATTTAAAAATGACTAATGAGTGAGTAGTAATAGTGAAATGTGAAGCAGCTGTGTAGATTAATGCCAACGTTTTCCCGTTACTGGCACGTACGTATAACAGGTTTACCGTCTGTGTGACTGGTGAGGGTTTCTATCCGAGTTGTCTTTTTCCTCTCGTCACGTTAATACGTTTCTTTGCCGACTGATTTGGCGTCTCAGTTTATGGCCTGGTTTGAAGTCTTTTCAGGAAGACGTTACATTCTTTCCCCTGCACAAAAATTTGCGAATGACAAAATAGCTTTCTCTGTTTGTCATTTCCTTTCTGCTGCCTTTTTTCCTTTTATGAGCCTCTCTCGCTCTCTCGACGGCAGCGCAGACGAAGCAGGATGTCCTCCGTGCGCCCGGCCACCGCCGTGTCCTGCTCGGGGTCCATCGGTGGTGCAGGATGGAGGGATTGCGGTTGCTTGTGTGTGAGGGAGCGAGGTGTATATAGAGAGAGGGGAAGTGTGTGTGTGTGTGGTTAAGCGAGGGCAGTGATCTGGGTGAGGAGCCGCAGTCGCCACACTGCCACTTCACATCGACTGAGAACAAACCACTGCTTTCTGATCGGACGTTAAGATAAAGCCATTAAGTTCTTATGCCGGATGTTGAATGTACATTGAGTTGATTCTGAATTAATGAAGGTGAAAATAAGCACTTTCTTGCCAAAGTTTGCTGTAAATGACTAAATACATTTAGTTCAGCTGTTAAATATTCAAGTGTGAATTTTGACTGCAATTTTTCTGGAGCAGGTACAAAAAAAATAGCAATAGCCGTGTGAGCGAGATTTAAAAAAAAAAATGTCAGGAGGTTTGTAGCTGAGGACGAGGAGCTGAATTCTGGCATTTCTAAATTTCTACAAAACTCTGTTTTAGGCCACGCCCACTTCGGGTTTGGATCTGAATATTTGGAGCGCGATGCTGATGCAGGTAGTGTCTCTGACAGGTGGAGTTGCTCCTTGACTGACCGTAATGCAGAACGTCAGCTGTACATCAGCGAATGAAAACCAGGCTGATTTTAAACCGCCAGCGCCGGAGCGAGACGTCATCCCCGCAGCCGCTCGGCCCTTTCTTCTGCACCGATGCTCATATTTGGCCTTTTATAGTCCTCTGCGCTCCAGTCCGCAATCCATCCATCAGCTTTATTGGCTTTTTCGGCAGCAGGAACTCGAGCCAGAGAGAGACCGGGAGGCGCTCGGCTGGAATGGAATGAATGCAGAGTGGATCGGAGGAGGAGGGGAAAAAAAACAGGGACGTGTGAAGGAGTGAAGTCTGGCTTTTCATGACGATCAAGCCATTTTTAATAAGAGTCGTGAAATACCTGGCCTCCCTCCTGCTACTGCTGTTCCTGTGAGAGCAGGAGGCGATCGCGGGTCACTGACGGTCTCTCAGCAACAGCGCCGCAGTCCTAGATATGAAACGGCGTCGTCTGGTACTTTTGCTTCAGCACTGCTTTGTGTTTTACTCTACAGCTGATCCTGTTGCTCGATTTCTCGGGCCGTATTCAGGGATAAATGGTGTTTATGAACATTAGAAGTCCTCAGAGCCTTGTACATCTCAGCTGTTTTATCAAGGGCGTTCGTGATCGTGTAGCGCTTCCTCTCCGATGTAGTTCACTGTTCTGTCAGAGGAGAAATGGACAGTTAAAATTAGCCGTGCGGCTCCCAGGAGTCCTCGAATGTGACTGATTTAACTGTGTCATGACTGTATGAGGAGAGCGGACACATTCGTTTTCTGCCTACATTGTTTTCCGATGATGTTTTTGGCCACAGATTTGATGTTGTTGTGTATTGTTCAGAGTTTTTCACATCCGATAAGAGCCACATTCGAATGAGGCGCTAAAATCTGACATCTGGTCATGTGACCTGTCTTAAGTATTCTGAAGCTATGCAAATTGAGATGCAGCATTTTTAAAGCCAAAAATAATACTTTAGTGCTCAAACAGCATGCGAATCATGGAGGTTATTCCAGATGAAATAAATTTGTTTGTGGTGGGATAAAAGCATTAAAAGGAAACTGCAGATTTGCTACAGAACCTGGGCCTGTATCTGATCTACTAGGACATTTATTAGGCCATGGTGGAGTGGAGGATGCCGTCAGGCCTGTATCCAGGGCCAAGGTAAAATTAAAGGTGTAGGATTTAGGGGGATCTAATTAGTAGAAATGGAATGCAATATTCATAAGTATATCATTAGTATACATGTTGAGTTTTTGTAAGCTTAGTACGAGTCCTTTATGTTTACATAGGGGCCTCTATGGAGCCGCCATGTTGCACTGCTACAGTAGCCCAGAACGGAAAAACCTCTAGAGAGCGCCTTCCAGGGTTTGTGTTTTTACAAGTGGCAGCGTGAATCCGGAAGGAAGCACCGGAAGAAAGATGAAGAAGAGGAATATGAAGACAAAGAAGAGGAATCCGTGTTTGCTGGTGCTGGCTAACAAATATGAGAACCTAAATTTTGAAAAATGGAGGATCGTACTTATTATTTAGCAAGAAAAAAGCAAGGGAGTGTGAATGTGAGCACTTGGAAGTTCGCTGCAGGCACCTGACGGCCACCGTGCGCTCTAATACACGCTTGGAAAGGGAGGGGGAAGAGATGGGGGTTCAGGTGGCTGCGATCAGCGAGTCCTATATAATGGAGATTTGAAGGTCTTGGGGTAAAATGCTAACTCATCTCAGTGGTAGCACCGAGCACATTTTACCAGGAGACTGTTGTACACACAGGAATCTGTTGGGTCTGGTGTATCTGTAACCGCAGGCAGAGCTGTGTGAAAATCTGGGAATCTTGTGTAAAGCCTCTAGTGTTGCTTTTGCTTTGCTCTCTTTGTGATCTGTAAGAAGCGATGGTCATTATCCCGAGCGCATGTACTGACTTGGTAGATCAGACATGAACTTGGTTATAAATTGTCCCTTGACCTCTAAATCGAAAGGCTTGCAGTTTTCCTTTATTGCTCCCCCTGATCCTCCATCCATTCGTCTACACGAATTTATCGTTTACACGATTCCATGTTGGTGCTTATAGCTGTTTTATTACGTCTCGCTCTGCAGTCAGCATGAACAGTTGTGTTCTGCCACTCCCATCTGATTTAAAAAAAAAAAACCAAAAAAAAAAACAACCCTCATGCGCCATTTGACCTAACCTGATTTCTGCTTGGCTCATGTTGAATGACTGACGGTTTCTCATGGAGTTTGGAATTCTAGAACATTCTGGACTCTTGTGGAAATTTGTGCATCCTAGCGGCTGTCCATTAGCTTTCGGACATTGTTGGCTAAATTTAGGTTTCTTTAAAATGTTCCTAAAAGTATTACTGTTCCTTTTAAAGGTAATTTCCTTCAGCACGTGCTCCTGCAGTTTCCTGCTTTAACTAAAAGTGTAGCATTGTTGGAAACTGCATACTCTCATCACACACCATCAGACTGCCATTTGGTCACCATCTCCGACTTGTAGCCTGTAGCGCTTCCTCTGCTATGTAGATCAGTAGTATGTGAGGTGCTGGAGAAATGGACAGCTAAATTTAGTAAAGCTGTGATGCTCATGGGAGTCTCCCAGTGGAGCGGATTTAACTGAGGCTTTAGCAGCATTAGCCTTGTAACTCTGCAGAACTGAAGAATTTGGGTGGAGACGTTGTCATGACCGAGTCAGTACGTTTGACGCGTGGGGGATGGGGGATTGTGTGTTTATCTGTAGCTAAACCGCTTCTTTGCAGGTAATCCGAGGTCGCAAGTCGTATTAAGTCTGTATTTAGTCTGCGAGGTCTTTAACAGAAACACTTCATCCTGTATATCGCATCCTCCTGTCACTAATAACAAATAAAAGGTTCTGTTAAGCAGATCACGTCAGCTGTTCCACATTAATCACTGTTTGTAATGTTAGCATTTTTCTGTGAAGTGTTCCTCTTTTTACTCCCATGTGTTTTCATATTTCCTGCTGTTCCATTCTACTCCAGTCGACTCATTAGCTTGTTGTAAAGCGGGCTGGTTTTATGTAAATGCTATTTCCCCAAGGCGCGCCGGTCAGAGGGCAGTGTGTATAGAGATAATGGGTTTGGATTGAAGATAAGGCCTGGTGCGTTATCTCACAAGGTCTCAGTGATGGCATAATAAGAAGGATATGAAACGATTATATATACACACATGTACACAATTTCCTTATAAATAGAAAAGTTAGAACACTTTCATTCAAAAAACAACACTAAACTTAAGTTTCTGTAATCTGTCCTGTTGCGTAATATCTACCTTTACCCTGCTTATTCTGTATACTCTTAGTTTCTTCTTCAAAGGCATGTCGGGGAAATAACCCACTTCGTTTGTGTTTATTACACTCGTGGCCATGTTCCACATTCTCAGTCACGGGTGATGAGTGATGTGTTGCAGAAAAATATCAGCAGAAATTGAGATCATATCCAGGGGACGTGTCGCTCTTTGTCATCGCCTGTTACAGCCTGCGCTAAAACCCTGCCGTACCTTTCATGTCTTCGTACCATTTTGTGTGTTTCTTATAACCACTGGTGATGTACTTGTCCTCCATTATACCGAAGTACAAAATAATGCGCTTTATGACCCTCATTAACAAATACACCTTATATTGATGTCTTTTTAGCGGTGACCTTAGCCCCGCCCCCGAACTGATGTCCATTGATGGTAATAGAGCACGCTGGGCCAAGGACATGATAGACGGATGTGAGAAGGGGTTAAAAACAAGTGAGAAAGGAGAGAATTTATTGAAACTGTCCTGCTCTTTGCTCTTTTATCTGATAAGGCGAGAGTATGACAGGAATGTGACCCTGGCAGTCTGAGTAAACATAGAATTTATCATTTCAGCAGTTGGGAGGTGGACAGGGGTCGGCTGGAGGAAAAGGAGGAAGGGGAACTAATTTTAGGGGTCCATCAAGTTGGAATGCAGGAAGAGTGGTGATGGGAGTCAGCTGTGAGGTCAGAGGTACGAGCGGCCATGTTTGTATGTCTGGGGAGGGGTGTGTCGTGAGAAGAAAAGTCCTGCTGTCTTGGTGAGCTCTGGAAATGGTGAGCAGTCTTGCGCACGCCAACGTGACTCCACAGCACAAATCCTGAGCTATGTGCTGGATGAAAGACACGCACGTGAATTGCTCTGCATTAAACCTCAGGTTGATTTTTCTACCGTTGCCCTGGACTCACTTCAGCTTCAACCAATCGACAAAAATTACATTACTTGAATAACAAATGTAGATCGTGTATGTTTTCCATTGTTGTATGTTGTGTATTGTGTCATGCTGTTTATGTAGTAGCTATAGCAGCGCTCCTACTTATTCCTGCAAAATTAGTTAAACTAACCGCTTTGCTACTCGAGGCGAGGTGACTAAAAGATATCTCATTCTAGAAAAAGCCCTCAGGAATCAATCAAAAGTCAGATTACTAAACACATTAATCAAATTATTGGCAAAATCTGAGGTAAAGTGAAAGTAGGGTGTGGGAAGGAAAAACAGCCTCCTGTCAGATTCCCCTCCCCCGATCACCACGCTAGTCTAGCTCTGCACCTGAAGATGTGCTGCTAGCATACGCTTTAGAGCAACATTGGGTATGAATACGGTGTTAATGTAATGAGGAATGAGTTTTCTGTGGTGTTGTATAAGTGTAGGGTCAGGAGGAAGGATTTATTTACCAGAGAATTTAAGAGCAGCTGCTAATTCTCGTGTCGCTGCTTCAGAGACGCACTCCATGCTAGCCATGCTAGTTTGACTTTGACTAAGAGTTCCCTCAGGTTTTCACTTGACTACAACAACAACTCTGCTCGAATTCCTGTGCAGTTTCAGCCAAAAAGAAAAACAGTTCACACATGTTGACAATGTGAATGCAGATAGTATGTCCGTCGTTTGCTTACATAGTCATTCGTACGGTCTCAGGTTGATATGTGGAGCGTTTAGTAAATTTCCACACGCCGCCTCTGTGAGTAAATTGGTTTCCCTTCATGAGCCGCATCTTCACTGCTGTTTCTTTTTGTGAGGTTGTCAGCCCCTGAATGTTAGCAAATAATACATCATAGAATTCATGTGTACGCCATCGTTAGTAAAGACGGACTTATAAACAGCATGTCTGACCAAAAAAAAAAAAAATCTTTGTGGAACATTTCCTGTGGTTTCTACTTATTTAACAGCGTAGCGTCCAGCGGTATGTAGCAGTAGCTCTGAAGACGAACGCAAATTAAATACATGAAACTGACTTCTGTGGCGTTTCATGCTTCATAAAATGTGAATATTTAAGGATCCTCAGCATATATTTGAAATTTAATGCAATTTCTTTCTACTGAACATCATTTTTAGGTACTTGGCTAACTTTAGCTAGTGAACAAGTTTGCTAACATGTACATGATTTGATGGTGCACTTTTATGAAGGAAAAGTAAATAGAAACTTTAATCATTGTTCAATTATCTTTGTCTCAGTTTTTCCCGTGTTTGCCTCTGTGAAAAAGTCAGTCAGATTGCTCCTAGTTTCAGTGATTATGAAGCCAGGTTCTTGCAGTGGCCTAAAAGGCAGTCATTTTTTTAAAAATACGTTGTAAATATTGTGTTGAAACGGTGACAAAACCACTAGACTTAAAATAAAGATTTATCTGCCTTCACCGGGGTAATTTCTCATTCTAGCTAAAATTGTAGCAGGCCACGCTGAGAGAAACCAGCTGCTGTTTGTGCTAGCTTTAGCGTGTTGCAGCAGCAGGAGTGTGTTAGTCTCCTGCAGAGCGGGAATGATAATGGCGTGAGGAGTGAAAGCCGGAGCTCAGCTTGGATCGTAATTGCTTTGCATTTGAAAGCTGCAGGTTTTACCCAAGAGCCTCTGTTCCTGCCGAAAACCCGTCGAGTCACCTCTCGCTCAGTTCGCTCTTCCCAGGAAGGAACACTCGAGCATGGGAAAGGCAGAGAGGCCTTCTGGGTCATGTCAGGGCTTGTAGTGACAAGGCTGTTGAACCACGATTTGCTCCCAAGGTGACAACTGTGTCTGCGTGTTCTGAGCACACGCTTCAAACACGCACAGTTGCATCCAGCACCTGATCTCACGCTCACACGTCGTTTAAAAGAGGCCAGGATTGTTTAAAAGACGTCTTGGCACACGTGCAATCAACAGAGCAATTTGTCCAAACCGCAAAAGCCAGCCAACTGAGAGAACGCTGTCCCAGAGGAAAGTGTCTGGTCCCTGATCGGAGACCAGAAAAGGAATGGGATTGGTCGGCGAGCGAGCGAAGCCTTCCACACACTTTCACACACACTCGCACATCCTGAACTCTGCATTCCTGAAGTCCTGTGTAAGACCTAACATTTACAGGCTTTTGTGTTTTCCCAGAAAGAGATGTTGCAAACACTTGGAGTGGAAACAACATCTCTCCACCTTTCACCCTGGTATTAATATTATCCAATGAGAGGCGAGGTCACCTTCAGAATACTCTCTGGCATGTCTTTGTCACTTTCGAACCCGTAGAGCCGGTTTTACCGCCTCGCGTCGAGCTTTGCGTTCTGCCGCTGCTGTGTAGTCCCTCGATCATCCGCATTAATGTTCTTAATCACAAGATTATCAACTTATTTTCACACTAATTCCAACGACATCAATCCCAGATTCGTGTTTTGCGCTGTAATGTCATTTCTGCAGGAGGTTTGGGGCGGGTGTTGACCTGCAGCGTGTTTGTGGAGTGACACGGCTTTGTGCATCTCTGTCTTTTCACCATGTTATTATCGAGGGCGAGGCTGCGCAGGCTTTCAGTTTGTACACTGATGTGTTTTCATTATGCATCGCTGCTTTCTGGAAATGCTTAAAAAAAACCTGTATGGCACTAATGTTTTTTTAATATTGGCGAAAAATCTGATTTTTTAATTAGCAGTTAATAGTTATGATGTTTTCTAGACTTTATGAAAGTTTCTTTGCCATCTAGCAGATACAAAGTGTATTATATCTGGATAGTTGTTTTTTAAAAAAAGTTTTTTTTCCTTTATGGATTCACTTCTTCCATCACCATGACGTTACATCACATGATCATAGATTTATTTAACAGGGACATGTTTGATATTTACATCAATTTTTCCCATTTGGGAGTTTCATAATGTTCTCGGTGCACACGTAACGTTTTGAACAGTGCGAGAGGTTCGTGCTCAGGGTCCTCTACAGTTCACACGTTTTCATGTTTTTGCAGCAAGCAAATTCCCTCAGCCTAAAACTGGACCAGTGAGCATGTAGACCTGCCGTCTCTCTTCCATGAAAATGATTTCATATCAGTATGAAGCCCCAAAGGAAGAATAAAAAAAATGGCTTTTGCCTTCAAAAATGAAAAAGTATATGAACATTTTTAAGGAAGAAAAGAGTGGCAATAAGGTTTCTCCCAGGAGGAGGACATTGCTGAATTGTAGCCGGTGTTTTCCAGACGTTAGGACGTGTTTTCATGCCGTGCACTTTTCAGGGCATGTCCTGGATATCATGCGCTCTTCTGTAGCAACTCTGTTAACTCTCGGAAACTGATTCACGTTTCCTCCACTCGTTCCTTTTAAAATCTTAAAAAGAGCAAAATAAATAGTTTTTTTTTATCAGCGCAAATATACTGATCTATTTTGCAGTCATTTAATACTATAATTTAATATAATATCGAAAATATGGATTTATCTTGTTTTCTGGGAAATTAAATGAATGAATAAAAAAAAATTAACAAACAAAAAATCAACCCCGTGCTCTTCATCAGTCATGATGATGATTTTGTTGTCCTTATTGTAATAAATTCATACTTGTGTCTTATTCTCATGGTGCCTCTGGCTAACTTCACCTTTTGGTCGTTTCTCCCCTCAGCAACCATGTCGGCTGCAGATAAGTACCTGTACGTGGACCGCTCGGTCGTGAACAACCCGCTGGCGCAGGCCGACTGGGCCTCCAAGAAGCTGGTGTGGGTGCCGTCGGAGCGGCTGGGCTTCGAGGCCGGCTCTCTCAGGGAGGAGCACGGCGACGAGGTGGTGGTGGAGCTGGCCGACACGGGCAAGAAGATCCGCATCAACAAGGACGACGTCCAGAAGATGAACCCGCCCAAGTTCAACAAGGTGGAGGACATGGCCGAGCTCACGTGCCTCAACGAAGCGTCCGTGCTGCACAACCTGAAGGAGAGATACTACTCCGGCCTCATCTACGTAAGTCTGTTATCATGTTGAGGTGTGTTAATGATTAAACATGATGTTCAGCAGCACTACACGCTGTTTATCCTAAATTGGCTAATGTGACCGGCACCTGAAATGGCCGCCCACGAGCTCGGAGTGAGAGATGTTCGCTTCCTCGGAGAAGACGCGTCTCAGAAACGAACATTATTCAGTTTGTAGTTATGTCGCTATGTTAGCTTTGCTAAAACATGTGCGCTAAGCAGCTACTCTCCGTATGTTCATGTTAGCAAGCGACAAAGCTTCAGGGCAACAATTGATTGGAGATATTTTTCAATTCTGTTCAAATTAGGAATGACCAGGTAAGCATCGAATCCCTGTGATTGGCTTGAAAAATTCCTGGTAGCTCGACAGTTAGCTTTGCTAATCTAATCTGAGAATGACGCTAGCAAGGAAGCCGAGCATGTGACGGAAATCGAACCGATGTGACGCTGATTGTTTACTGTGTGTTTAAGCGGTTAGATTTATAAGCTATATTGAGGCACACACGCTGGACAGGCCACGCCCACAAGACCAAGCACACAAGTGATTAACTCCAGCTAGTGAAACAGGACATTGTGTTACTTAGAACTAGAATCATCCCTGAGACTGACGCATCCTTCTGTGAGCGCTGACGTTACAGCTGCCTCTCTGAGGATCATGAAAGCCGTCTGTTTGGGCATCGAGACTTCACATACTGCTGACTTACAAACCAGCGCTTTGCTGCTCAACGTTTAGGCACTGAAATCAGTTGTTCTTTGTGTAGCAGCAGACCGTTATTTAAACAGAGAGAATGAGGTGTGTGTGTGTGTGTGTGTGTGTGTGTATGTATGTGTGCGCGCGTGTGTGTGTGGGAGAGAGATGAAGTTAGCAGTGAGTGTGTGCAGCTGCTGGATGAGATTAGCCGTATGTCAGATCAGCTCGCGGCTTGCCTGGACTCCATCCAGTCCTGCGTCTCCCTGTACACTCCCCTAATCACCCATCCCGGAGTGCTTCTCACTGCGCACACACACACACACACACACACACAGAGGGAGGGGGGGGGCGGCGGGGGATGGGGAGTTCTCCTTGTTTAGAGTTCAGTGGTAAACAGGAAACTTCAGCGAACAATATACAGCAAGGAGGAGGAGAAACATCCATACAGAGACAGAGGTGTGTGTGAGAGAGTGAGAGGGAGGGGGAGAGAGAGAGTGAGA
>JAQQZU010000021.1:1985477-1998860 GCA_030068025.1 Parauchenoglanis punctatus
TATATTATAACTAAGACACATTTTAAAAGAAAGGAGATAATGATCTGAGATAATTTCAGACTGTTGAACTGCATCAAGTAAGTAGATGCGTTGGCATATTAAATCAGATTACAGTCTTTTCATGGGTCATATTTTGAGACGGCCAACAGACACCCCGGTTATAGCTCAGTAGGTATAATCAGAATTATCCGTGCATGTGTACCAGAGGTGTCCGATCTCACCCAGGCAGGGTGGTGCAGGTTCTCCCTCCAGCCAAGCAGGAGCCGCACCCGAGTGTACTGAAGGCCAAGCTGACTGATTAAACAGGTGGAATCGGGTGCGGCTCCTGCTTGATTGCGTTGAGAACTCCGGCTCATTGCGGATGAGATTGGACACCCCTGATGTGTGCCATTAATCTGATAGCTGATATGATTTGTTTACAAATGCATGCGCACTGACATAACCGGATAGAGGACGCATTAAGGCTGATTGTGCACTTGATCTTATCCTTTACGTTATTAGAACAGAGACATGATGGCGTGGGTGCGTCATGTAGTGAGAGAGTAATCTGATTATTGTCTGATTCATGTAAACCTGGAGATTCCCGTGATCAGATTACTGTTACTAAGAAAAGCTCATTTAGTGTTGAAGTGCATTTAAACCGATAATGCATGGACTTCACTACAGTGGACCGTCGTCTGTCTTTGGCCTAATAATAAATACTGAAGAAAGCAGTTGGACGTGCGTTGTGCAGAGTCTCCACCTCGGCGATTCCTGCATGAAATCATCACAGAAGCACGAGTTTGTTGCCGTGCTCATGTTTTGCAAGGCATTGATGGAAATCTGAGTTGTAGTTGGATATGTTCTCTGTAGTATAATGTTTTGTGGACATGTTTGGACTCTGATCAGACGTGAGCGAGCCGAGACGTAACCTGAGTGAGCTAATGGCGGCCTGCTTAGGTGTTCCAGCTGTGCATGAGGTCATGGCTTTCTCTGAGGTGATGGGTTTCTTGTGTTTGGGTTAACACTTCACTGGGATCGGCTTCGTGCGTGTGTGAGTGTGTGTGCTTGTGCTTTTCCTACGCTAACTGTAGCCAGTCGGTGCCACGGTGAGTCCTGCAGATTCCTCCACCACTCTGCTGTGTGTCGGGTTCTGGGTGTTAGTGCATCACTGCTTTATATTGTCACCATGCTGAGTGTGTGTATTGGCTGTGTCTGTGTTCGTGTGTGTGTGTGTGTGTGTGTGTGTGTGTGATCTCCAGGGGGAGCTGGAGAAGCAGCTACTGCAGGCTAACCCCATCCTCGAGGCCTTCGGAAATGCCAAGACGGTCAAGAACGACAACTCGTCACGATTCGTAAGAGCCTCAGTGTGACGTGGTTGACCTGGCTGTGTGCCGTAGTTCTGTTATCTGAAGCAGTGTGTTTGTTTCTTCACTGCAGGGTAAATTCATCAGAATCAACTTCGATGTTAACGGTTACATCGTCGGCGCCAACATTGAGACCTGTATCCTTTCACTGTTTAATGGCTTTTTTTCCCCCGCAATTGCTTTCTAATCATTAACAGTAACTAGAAATTTTTAGTGATGTTCAGAAGTCCATGTAGAGGCTCTGAGAATGTGGAGTAGGCGTGGCTAAACCTGGGAGGAGTTTCAAAATCGTGGTTCCCCCGCCCCGGCCTCGGCTCATTGCTGTAGTAGGCTCAGACGGGCTGTCAATCAAGTGTGCTCATTTAAATATTTGGCCACACCCACTCAGGCGGTTTAAAAATAGAATGCTGAAGCAGCAGAAAACCAGATGCTATTTATTAAAAAAAAAAAAAAAAAAAAAAAAGCATTTCTTGTATTGCTTAACTAACTTCCAAAATTTTGGTTCAAAAGTTTGCACACCCTTGCTTTGTAGGAAACAGTCATTGAATAAACTGTCTCAAATTACATACCTAAATGATACCGAAATTATTTTGGAGTCATGAAAATGAAGTCTTGACAAATTTGTCCCTGAGTAGTCGCTATGAAATTGCTAATATTTAGCAGATCAACACGTTTCAGCTTAGACCTGCCCCCTAGTGGCCTTCGCTGTGACACCATCGCTGTGAAAGGTTACGAGGTTATAAATGTGCTTGTGTTGAGTCGATCACAGATTTTAAAACGCATCCGCAGCATGGACGAAGCTCCGCAGCCTTCCTCTCCCATCACACCGCTCCTTAACCTGCGCTCTCTCAGACCTGCTGGAGAAATCCCGCGCCATCCGCCAGGCCAAGGAGGAGAGAACCTTCCACGTTTTCTACTACATGCTCACTGGAGCTGGAGACAAAATCCGCAGTGAGTTTCTCTCCAGTTCCTCTGAAGCTGCTGTGAGCACCGCCGTCCTTCACATGGACTTAAACCAAGCTGATGTGTGTTTATATACATGCTAAGCGTGTGTGAGAGTTAAATTAGTAAACGCTTCTGCAGGTTATGAGGCTCGATATCCCATCGAGTGTTAGTTCTGGTATTAAAGCAGATAACAGGGTACATCTGCTTTCAGTCCAAACTGGAGTAAACCTGTCCGTGTCGAGCTGTTGTAGGAAAATAATCAACGATGAGCTGA
Organism: Parauchenoglanis punctatus; assembly: GCA_030068025.1. Taxonomy (NCBI): domain Eukaryota; kingdom Metazoa; phylum Chordata; class Actinopteri; order Siluriformes; family Auchenoglanididae; genus Parauchenoglanis; species Parauchenoglanis punctatus. The sequence continues at coordinate 1,988,043 of JAQQZU010000021.1, forward strand.
TCTGCAAAACAGAAGTTACTGTTCAGCCCCAGAGATGATTATTTTCCTATAACAGTAGATCCTGGCGGGTTTTATTCCTCTCGTACCACAGCAATGTGTTGACCATTAGGATATTTACCTATTAAACAATATCACACTTTTTTTTATCCATGTTTATTTGTGTTTAAAGTTATGGAATGTTCTTGAAATAGGAGTTTCATTAAAGAGAGCTTTACTGATATGATTTCAAAAGCGGAAGTATTAAAGAAAACAAACGCAGATCCTGCAAATATTAATTACTCGCCAACAAAATCCCTTCCTGAGGCTAACTAGCGCCCCCTGCTGGATACGCTTGCTAAGCTCAGATTTTACACTTCTTTTTTTCTTTTTTCTTTTTTTTTTTAATTGACCCGTTTGTCTGTCTGTCTGTAGATGAACTGTGTCTGGAGGGCTACAACAAGTATCGCTTCCTGTCCAATGGAAACGTGACCATCCCTGGACAGCAGGACAAAGACCTGTTCGTTGAAACCATGGAGGCCATGCGCATCATGGGTATCCCTGAGGATGAGCAGATCGGTGAGAGAGGAACACACACACACACACACACAAGGACTTTTTAAAGGTGTACTATGTTATTAATGCCTGTATCTATCAAATTGTCCTGAATATTGACTCGTCCTAATTATTTAATAAATAAAATTAGAATTAATTATTTAAAACGAGAATAAATGTGTAAATAAACCACTGGTATTTAAATGTATAATTAAAAATTATATTAGTACATTCAAAAAATTGTAAATTAGTACTTTCAGTGTATATGTTTAATGTTCTGTCACATAACACATTTTATCCACTAAAATGTGTGTGTGTGTGTTGCAGGTCTGCTGCGTGTGGTCTCCTCTGTCCTGCAGCTGGGGAACATGAGCTTTAAGAAGGAGCGTCACTCAGACCAAGCCTCCATGCCTGATGACACGGGTGATGTATCCCAGAATTCCCTTTATATGGGCGTGTCCTAATATTCAAATTTGTGTGTGAGATTGTGTGACTCCCAGTTTCTGCAGGATTTGCATGAGTTTAGCCCCGCCCACTGTAGATCATTTTGTGGTCCGGTTAAGAGTTGGGGATTTTAAATCTCCTCCACGTGCACTCTTCCACTGTGATCTTGGGATTTTTTGTTCAGACTTTAATCCTAACTCTCCCCTCGTTTTTTTTTTTAATTCCTCCAGCGGCGCAGAAGGTGTGCCACCTGATGGGCATGAACGTGACGGACTTCACCCGGGCCATCCTGAGCCCCCGCATCAAGGTGGGCCGTGACTACGTGCAGAAGGCGCAGACGCAGGAGCAGGCCGAGTTCGCCGTGGAGGCTCTGGCCAAAGCCACGTATGAGAGGATGTTCCGCTGGCTCGTCATGCGCATCAACAAAGCCCTGGACAAGACCAAGCGCCAGGGAGCGTCCTTCATCGGCATCCTGGACATCGCCGGCTTCGAGATCTTCGAGGTGCTGACGAGGGTTCTGGATTCGTTCGGGTTCTGAGGTGACGTGATGTGAAAGTGTGATGGTTCTAAAGAGTTCTTGTCTTTTCAGCTCAACTCGTTCGAGCAGCTGTGCATCAACTACACCAACGAGAAGCTGCAGCAGCTCTTCAACCACACCATGTTCATCCTGGAGCAGGAGGAGTACCAGCGCGAGGGCATCGAGTGGAGCTTCATCGACTTCGGCCTCGACCTGCAGCCCTGCATCGAACTCATCGAGAAGCCCGTGAGTCTGAAACTGAAACCCTGCGGCCCGGTTTACACGCAGCGTCCGTCTCGGCCGGCTAAACGCTCACGTCTGGTTTCGTCCAGCACATCTGATTGCACTGTGTGACCGGACAGGTTGCCAGATTTGCCAAAAACAACTGATAATCACTTCAAAACCAGTTGTTATAAAACTGTAAACAGCCGTACACACACCAGTACGCCAAACCCAAACACGACTGATGGTAACGTTTTAACACGTTTTTCCCACAATTTTGTCACTTAAAATTCCCCCTGAGTCAGTATAGAGGAAGTAAAGATGCTCTTTATAGCTATTAATAATAATTGCTTGTTCACTGTGTTTGTGTTCACGTTTCCCGAGGCTCAGTAATGCTCGGAACCCTCTGCGTTCTCCGTGGTCAGCTGATTTTAGTGATTTTTTTAGTGGAAGCAAAAATAATCTAAAGATTGAAATAAGAAGAAGCATGGAAAGATAAGTAATTTTAGACCCATTTGGCCATATTGGAGATATTTTCACTTGTTAAGGTCACGATTTTCTAATGATAATGCGCGTACACACACACATCGCGTGCAGGAGAAGCTCAGGAGGACAGGATTGGGGGGAGATAGGGGTGTTTGTGGGTATTTCTGAGTGTTGTCCGCGTCCTGACCGAGCCCCTGGCCCTCTGGCGTTCTGCAGGCGAGTCCTCCAGGTATCCTGGCCCTGCTGGACGAGGAGTGCTGGTTCCCCAAGGCCACAGATAAGAGCTTTGTGGAGAAGGTTCTGCAGGAGCAGGGAACACACCCCAAATTCATGAAGCCCAAGAAGTTGAAGGACGAGGCTGATTTCTGCATCATCCACTACGCCGGCAAGGTGAACACCCAGACACCCAAAAGAGCAGAACTCCCTCAGCTGCGTTCTTGTTAAAGGTGTAGAAATGATCATGTGTCTTCCTCAGGTGGACTACAAAGCTGATGAGTGGCTGATGAAGAACATGGACCCTCTGAACGATAACGTGGCCTCGCTGCTCAACCAGTCCACTGATAAGTTTGTGTCTGAGCTGTGGAAGGACGGTGAGTGGAGCTGAGGGGAAAAAACAAAAGCACCGACTGGATACTGTTATCAGCAGAATGAGCACTATTTTGGGAAGTTTATGACTCCCAGAGAGGCTGGAGATCATTTAGCTTTCCTGTGGGTTTCTTGTTGCAGGAGGACCACCACTGGTTCTGCTTTTATTTGCTGCCTTTTCACGTTTCTCTTCTTTTTCTGCCGTTCCTCTGTCCATCCCTTGTTCTCATTCTTCTCTCCTGCTCCTCTGTTCTGCGTCCTTCTGTTCATCCTCGTCTCGTTTGGTTTTCTCTCGATCTGTTTCCGTTGCGTCGGCTCTCAGAGGTGCCGAGTTGTCAGAGAGCTTATTTTTATCAGCGTTTTCCTTTCCTCCATTCTGAGTCAGGTGACATCTTTCTGTTCTTTGCTTTTAATTCTGACTTTCTCCATCCTGCGTTTTTGCTCTTCTTTCTCTGTATGTCTTTATCCTGCTGGCCATGGACGTATTTCCTGTCAAAAGTAATCGCATGTGAGCTCGAATCGTTATACGAGTCCATGAAAATCCAGGAATGGAAGTTGCTTGGTAAGAACGGAGGGGTTTCTGTACCGGATAGAAAAGCTTTTCATTTGTGACAGGATGAGTACGGTACACTGAAACGCAAAACCTCACTGCATCGCTCACATCCCATCATCTCATCAGTGGAAAACACGATCAGCGTCTAAAGAATTAAATGTTAACTACTGTAGCAGTGCATTTCACCTTCATCAGTGTGCTGCAGTTGTGACGCTCTGAAATGCAATCACTAAACATCATCATGTCTGATTACAGATGCGAGATTTATAATATCACGTGTTCTTTAATGAGCTTATGTATAATTACTTTTGACAGTAAATACGTTCCATTTTGTGTGTGCGAGAGCGTGCGTGTGAGAGCGACTGTTCCTCAGCCTGCGCTCATCTCTCTTCCTCTCTCCCTCTGTGTAATAGCGTGGTTGGGGCTCCCCTGCTCTTGGTCTTGGGTACTGCAGAGATGGGTATATAAACTGCATGGGTTTGCTTCTGTTTGCACTCACACACAGATCAGCACAGTACACACAAACGCACACATGTATGTAAAACCACTACCCTGTGGAACTCGATTAAGCACTTTTAGTGTTGTAGGACTATACACACACACGCGCACGCACACACACAGGCTCCTGATATTTTGCATTTAGGTCTGTACACACTGTGGATTGCATGAATACTTTTTTGTTTGTTTATTAAAAAGTAGTCAATTATTCGTTTTAGTTCATCAGCATGGAAGCTCGTGTTCATCAGCAGAGCCCTCGTTACAGCTTCCTTCCATACATTTTTGTAGGTTTTTCTGGCACGTTTAACTCCGACCCCAGTAACTTCCTGGTCTCCAGCTGATCAGAACTGCTTAGTGACGCAGAGTCTCCCGCTCTGAAAGCCCTCGCTTACATCCTGCCACAGTGCGGCGGTTTGACTTGCATTTTATTTAGCTTCACTTCAAAATCACTGTGGGAGGAATTCGTTCAAGAGCAGGAGGGCGTTTGATTTAAAACACACCTTCTGGTTGCGCACTTCATACAAAGTGATATCAAAACGTTAACCAACTTAAAGCTAAAGAAAAGATTTTTCCCAGAACAAAAACATATAATTAATAATCTTTTTTTTTCGTCATGATTAGTCGACATTCCCACAGCATCGACTAGTGAATGTATGCAACCCATAGTGTGTACACACACACACACACACACACACACACACACACACTGCATGGATTTTATTATATGATTAAACATTAATCATTGTTATTGAGATTTGTATATAAGTGTTTAAACACACACACACACTGCACTGAATTGGGTCCATTTTCCCCATGTGTGTTTTCTCTTCACTTCACTTGCATTGTGTGTATTTTTTTCTCCTTCCCGTGTTTCCTGCCTCCTCACTCCCACTCGCCCTCCTCTCACTGTGTGGTTGTGTGCTTTATCACTACTGTTCATGTGTTGTTGTTTAGCACCACAGGATTGTGGGTAAAGGTGTGCTGCTCGTGGCTTCATCCGTAACGAAGCTACATCACTGACGTTGTGCTCATCATCAATTCTCATTTCTGTCCCTCAGTGGACCGGATCGTGGGCTTGGATAAGGTGGCGGGAATGTCGGAGATGCCCGGAGCGTTTAAGACCCGTAAGGGAATGTTCCGGACGGTGGGTCAGCTCTACAAGGAGCAGCTGTCCAAGCTGATGGCCACACTGAGGAACACCAACCCCAACTTCGTGCGATGCATCATTCCAAACCACGAGAAGAAGGTACCAGAAACCGCATGCCCCGCCCCCAAGGCATATGATTGGACGGACAGTAAGTAAGTTTTCATTTCTTTTTGCTAATCACCATCTCCGTCTGTCTCTTTCAGGCAGGTAAATTGGACCCTCACCTGGTTCTGGACCAGCTCAGGTGTAACGGTGTGTTGGAGGGGATCCGTATCTGCAGACAGGGCTTCCCCAACCGCATCGTCTTCCAGGAGTTCAGACAGAGGTGAGTACGCCGGAGCCGGCTGTAGGGAAACGCCGCTCACCTGCAGTTAGCACACGTTAGCGCTGCTCAGTCAATGAGCTGAGGTGGATTTCTGCTTTCTGCCCCTCAGATACGAGATCCTCACTCCTAACGCCATCCCCAAGGGCTTCATGGACGGGAAACAGGCCTGTGTGCTGATGGTAAGAGTTTCCTCACTGACCTCAGTCAGACTGTTGTTCACTTGCAGCTGATGTCGCACTGAGCATCACATCAGATGAAACAATGTGTGGTTAAAGGCAGTACAAACAAAATATAAGATGTCTGTAGATAATTGATTTTTTTCTCTTGCCCGGCAGAATTGTGAACTTGTCCAGTAAGTACAGTGATCGTTCAGTTTTCCATCTGCTCATCTACACTCACCCCACCTCCCCCTCCCTCTTTCCTTGTCAGATCAAAGCTCTGGAGCTGGACCCGAACCTGTTCCGACTCGGACAGAGTAAGGTGTTCTTCCGGGCCGGAGTCCTGGCCCACCTGGAGGAGGAGCGTGATATGAAGATCACCGACATCATCATCAGCTTCCAGGCCTGGTGTCGTGGCTACGTCGCCCGAAAGTGCGTGTCGAAACGTGTAACAGAACATTAACATAGTTTTCTCTCTGCCTGTTAGCAACGTTGTCATCTCCGAGTGTTGCATATTGGATACTGATTGGCTCTAATATTTTATGATGCAACACCACTGACCTTTTATGGGTTCAGTACTAACTCGAGTTAGTGATCTAGTGTGACTAGAATTTTAAAAAACCACTCCTAGACCATGGCGACCCAGGAACACAACACACACTGATATTCAAGGGCTCTCTAATAGTGTGTGTGTGTTCTGCCATCAGGGCGTTTGCTAAGAGGCAGCAGCAGCTGACCGCCATGAGAGTGATCCAGAGGAACTGCGCTGCTTACCTGAAACTCAGGAACTGGCAGTGGTGGAGACTCTTCACTAAGGTGAAGCCTCGAGCACTGTTTGTGTGTAATTCTAATTAAAAGCTGTTTCTGTAACCCGCTCTCCTTTGCGCTGTAGGTGAAGCCTCTGCTCCAGGTGAGCCGGCAGGAGGAGGAGATGCAGGCCAAAGACGAGGAGCTCAACAAGGTCCGCGATAAACAGGTGCAGGCCGAGAAACAGCTGGAGGAGATGGAAGTCAAACAACAGCAGGTAACACACAAACACACACATGCCGCTCGTATTACTCATTAATTTATTAATACTCTTGCCTTAATTTATAGTCCACATGCGCTTTCGCATATGAGAAATCGGAGTCGCTGTCTTTAGGTATGTGCAGTAAGATCTGTTTCATTGGCTTAACCATGCAAGTGCTATAAACGCCATCATTTCCACCATGAGGTGAATAAAACTCCTGAGCTCAATTTAGTTTGTATTAACTTTCTCTGATTAGCTGAAAGGAGACGTTGGCATCAGTACAAATATATATAAAATATATTCATGATATTAAATATCTGTTGAATAACGAAGACCTTATATGACCATATCAGAAAGCGAAACCCAAACTCACCACAGCCCTCTTCACTAAATAATCAGCTCTGCTGCTGTTCTCTCACATGGTTACATCCCTCTGAGCGATGGTTCTCTCTCTGTGTGGTTCCTGTGCTCAGCTGAGTGCGGAGAAGCTGGCTCTACAGGAGCAGCTGCAGGCCGAGATGGACCTCTGTGCCGAGGCGGACGAGATGAGGAACCGGCTGGTGGCCAAGAAGCAGGAGCTGGAGGAGATTCTGCATGACCTGGAGGCTCGAGTGGAGGAGGAGGAGGAGAGAGCCAATCACCTTCAAACAGAGAAGAAGAAGATGCAGCAGAACATCACGGTACAGCATCACAGTGTTTCACTTCCGTAAACGTCCAGCGACTGTCTGAACGAGGTGAGATCATTCGTGGGATGTTCCTGTTCTCCACTAGGATCTGGAGCAGCAGCTGGATGAGGAGGAGGCAGCTCGTCAGAAGCTGCAGCTGGAGCGCGTCACCATGGAGGCCAAACTGAAGAAGGTGGAGGAGGACGTCATGGTGCTGGAGGACCAGAACAACAAACTGAACAAGGTGGGTCTGAGTGCAGACGCTGGAAAAAAGCGACCTTTCAGACGTATCTAATTGCTTAATGATTATATTTTGATTTAGCTACTAAAACCATCATTCCTAAAATATTTACTTATTATTGAATTACTAAATCCCTCCGGGGTGCGCTAATCAATGTTAGCTAACCATTGCCCTGTGACAACACATCATGAAGTGTTTTATTCCTCTTCTGCATCAACAAATAAATATATTACTAATTAGTGAATTCATAGTTTTTATTCGTTTATTTACATTAGTTGCATTGAATGATGTGGAATGTCCATGACGATTGTTACTATAGAACCGACAGGGTATTAGAATGAGTGTATTAACATCCCTGTCAGAATAAATCAACAGCTTCTGACCAATCAGAACGGAGAATTCGGCAGCGCTGTGGCGTATGGGCCAGCGACGCTCTGTGCAGTGCGAGCTTCTAAACCAGATGTTGTGTTGGTTTAACAGGAGAAGAAGCTGATGGAGGAGAGAGTCAGTGAGTTCACCACCAACCTGACCGAGGAGGAGGAGAAATCCAAGAGCCTGCAGAAGCTGAAGAACAAGCACGAGGCCATGATCACAGACCTGGAGGGTACGAGCTTGTGCAGATACAGTGGTGGACCCGGCATGGTTGAAGTCTTCTATATTTTGAATAAGAACTTGCTTGACACTTTGCATCTGTGAAAATAGTGTTCTTGTACAAGTGAAAATGACCACAGAAGCAGCTGCACTTTTGAGATTTAGATCAGAAATTGAACAGACTGATGCTCCATTTATCTGTCCTACAGCACCGAGCGCCTGAACATGTGTCTCTAGTAACTAGGTGACCAAAAGACTTTAACCACCAAAATCAAGTCACAGAAAAAATGGTCCAAATCATTTCCATTATAGAGAACCAGGATGGAACTTTCCACCCATTTCCAATCAGATGTGCTCTGACACACACCACTGTATGATCATTAAGAAATCTAAATTATGTACCTAGGCAAATGATCACATTGTACATGATGTGAATACGCATCCATTATCCTTAATGCACATTCTCATAAAGGCTTATTAATAATGAGGAATAAACGTGAAATAATAAATAAGCATTCCTTATCTGTGACATTTGCATTTACAAGTATTTAATTGGCCTATTTAATTTGCTCCTTTTAGTTTGCTCCTGTTGGGTCAGCGCCTTGGTAAAAACTGATGCACTTATAAAAGGGCTCATTTTATTATCTCATTCTCAATCAATGAATTAGTTCTCAGGTAGTTTATTTCCATGTGCAGTAAATCGTGTGTGTGTGTGTGTGTGTGTGTTAGATCGTCTACGCCGGGAGGAGAAAATGAGGCAGGAGCTGGAGAAGAACCGCAGGAAGTTGGAGGGCGACTCCACCGAGCTTACTGATCAGATCGCTGAACTCCAGGCCCAGATCGCCGAGCTCCGAGCTCAACTCGCCAAGAAGGAAGAGGAGCTGCAAGACGCACTGGCCAGGTCCGAGCTGAGATCGCGCATTTAGCATGATCTCATTTGTGTTATTAACAAAGACAGTTTAATTCCATTTTCTTCATTCTTGTAATGGTAGAAGTGTTTATGTACATGACAACAGAAATAATAATAAAAAAATTATCCAGCTTCTTCTAAACTTTTATTAGTAGAAAGTCGTGGTGACCAGACTTGAAGTTCTCAAAAGTTAAATTTTCCACAGTTTCCTGAAATATTTAATGTCTGCAAAGGTAGAAGTAAATGTAGACTTTATTTTCATTAAAGCATTTTATCATCATTTCCTCTGTGCAGGATCGAGGAAGAGGCGGCGCAGAAGAACCTGGCCCACAAGAAGATCCGTGAGCTGGAGGCTCAGCTGAGCGAGCTGCAGGAGGACCTGGAGCTGGAAAAAGTCGCCCGCGCTAAGGCCGAGAAACACCGCCGTGACCTGGGAGAGGAGCTCGAGGCCCTGAAGACAGAGCTGGAGGATACACTGGACACCACTGCTGCTCAGGAGGCACTCAGGTACTGCTGCAGAGCCAAAATGGCTGACCGCTGGAGCTGGGATTATAACCTGGGTAATGGAGTTAGAGCCATAATGGCTGAACACTGGAGCTGTACTTACAGCGCAGGTAATGGGATTATGTCCTACCTGAAGGCTCCATGAATAGGTTTGTTATAAAATGTCCCGTATAAGCTTGGTTACTGATCAGCTAATGATATTTTTTCCAAAATGGCCAACAATCTGGAATTATAGGAAGTGACTCTCCAGTGTGTTACAGGTCCACCAGTGGATGCAGATGGTAGAATCAGCATTACTCATATTTTGTGTGTCTGTGTGTCAGGTCAAAGCGCGAGACAGAGATGACTCAGCTGAAAAGGTCTCTGGAGGAAGAAGCCAAAACCCACGAGCAGGTTGTGGTAGAGATGAGACAGAAACATGGCCAGGCTTTCGATGAGCTCAATGAGCAGCTGGAGCAGTCCAAGAGGGTAACACACACACACACACACACATACACACATACACACACACACACACACACACACACACACACACACACACAAATGAAGTCAAATGTAGTCCTCAAGCAGTTGAAATACCTGTATGCAGATATTTCCATTCACATAGACAGTGATTATATCTAACTGCTCTCCCCATACCCTCTCTGTGCTTCCGTGTGTGCGCAGAACAAGGCATCGGTGGAGAAGATGAAGCAGACTCTGGAGTCGGAGCGTAATGAGCTGCAGATCGAGCTGAAGGCGCTGATTCAGGGTAAGGGCGAGTCGGAGCACCGCAGGAAGAAGGCCGAGGCTCAGGTGCAGGAGCTTCAGATCAAGCACACCGAGAGCGAGAAGCAGAGAGTTGAGCTGCTGGAGAAAGTGTCCAAGCTGCAGGTACACCGTGCATACACACACACACACTATACACTTACATTTTGAGTCCCTTTAAAATTTAGTCATTGCTGAATTTTAGCCCATGCTGATCTGCCGTTGGTGTTTTCTGTAGACTGAGCTCGATAACGTCAACACCTTGCTGAGTGATGTGGAGGGAAAATCCATCAAAGCAACCAAAGACTGCTCAGCTGTGGAGTCCCAGCTGCAGGATGTCCAGGTATGAATTCATCACACACCTTGCCTGTCCTCCACCACACACCACTCACCTTGCCTGTCCTCCACCACACACCACTCACCTTAGCTGTCCTCCACCACACACCACTCACCTTAGCTGTCCTCCACCACACACCACTCACCTTAGCTGTCCTCCACACACCTGTTTGGATCCATAATCCAACATTTCAGAAGGAAACCCTAACATGTCTCACCGTGAATGTATCTTACCGTGTAATGACTTGTGTTGTTCCAGTGCTGATTGTAACTGTGTGTGTGTGTGTGTGTGTGTGTGTGTGTGTGGTGAGTAGGAGCTGCTCCAGGAGGAGACTCGTCAGAAACTCTC
>JAQQZU010000021.1:2029438-2031938 GCA_030068025.1 Parauchenoglanis punctatus
AACAATAAAAGAAACAGATAACACAAAGAAAAAGCACCATTTCGAATCCGGGGAGCCGCTGCGTGCTACTGCCGCGCTGCCATCTTGGATCATGAGACCTGTGTCCTCTTCACATCCGGTTAGAAAAACAATCTACTGGTGTTTCCCTGTCACTGACATATTATTATATTACATACTGTATACACTGAATCTTACTCTTATGTTACTATGGATTGCTTTTTGTTTTAGATTATATGATGAATAAGACACACCTGAGTAATTTCTGTCTGCTTACAGAAAAAAATACAAAGGGATACATGGAGGAATGTTAGTAGATGAAACAGTGGTCAGTGTCCTGTTTCACAACACCGAACTTAAACTCTGTGTAACTTCTCTTATTTGATTCTATTTCAGTTGAAGATATGATTCATGATTCATACATCAGTGCAATTGTTTTTTTAATAAATGTTACAATTTTTGTAAATGATTGTATATACACTACATGGCTAAAAGTTTGTGCACCTCGACCATCACAGCTATATGTGGTTGTTGAACATCCCATTGCAGATTTATTCCATTTGCAGTTTTAACGCGCTCCACTCTTCTGTGAAGGCTTCCCACTGGATGTTGGAGCGAGGCTGTGGGGATTTGTGTTCATTCAGCTACAAGAGCATTAGTGAAGTCAGGCGCTGATGTTGGGATGTCGAGGAGGCTCCAGTTCATCCCAAAGGTGTTCAGTGGGGTTGAGGTCAGGGCTCTGTGCAGGACACTCCAGTTCTTCCACTCCAAACTTAACACACCGTGTGTTCATGGAGCTGCTTTGTGCACAGGGGCATCGTCATGCTGGAACCTCTTCCAGCCTCTTAGATCAATGAAGGCAAATTGTAATGCTACAGTTTACAAAGACATTCTATACAATTGTGTGCTTCAGAATTTGTTTAGGGAAGAACCACATATGCGTTTGATGGCCAGGTGTCCATATACTTATGGCTTTATAGTGTGTTTGTTGTGAAAAGGAAGCTGATTGTTGTTATTCCGAGCACCAAAATGATTGGCCCTTTCTAAAAATGTGTTTTTAAAAAAGGAAGGACTGCTGGTGTTTTTTTTTCTTTTCTTTAAAAAAAAAAAAAAACTAACTTCCAGTTTTAACATTCTGAAAATTTAGAGTTTTGTGTAGTTTCTTCACAAAAAAGGGTGCCAATAATTCCGGAGCTTGTAGCCGCCGATTATACAGTTTTCTTGAGGTGTGTGTGTGTGTGTGTGTGTGTGTGTGTGTGTGTGTGTGTGTGTGTGTGTGTGTGTGTGTGTTGATCAGGACGAGAGGGTGAAGGAACTGGCCCAGGATTTGGCCGAGAGACTGGATCTGAAGACGCGTAAAGCCTACGTCGGTGTGCAGGTCAGTAACATTAGAGCTCACTGAGTCATGTGACGTAACGTGACATATGAGGATGTGAATATACAGGAAAGTAATAAACTGCGAGATGGTGACAGTAACTGCATTTCCTGTAACAGCACGACCCAGAGTGTTTATATGAACCAGACACAGAAGCTAAGTGTAGTGTAGGCGGAAGTGTGATCTCTGTTCCTGTTCTGCAGCAGGGTGTAACCGAGACTAACGGAGAAAACGCAGCCCCTGCCGAGCAGGTGAGACTTTATTTTTTTTGTTTTTTACTTCATGAATTCCTCAATTCTTCAGATTAATCTCCTGTTTATCTTCTTTACAGATCTCTAATGGGCTGGATAGCTTGTGTGATGTCACAGGTGGGTGTGAATATTTTTGCTCTCCAGGTCAAGTCCAGGTTATTCATGCTCTGAACTCTGGTTTCTCTCTCTCTCTCTCTCTCTCTCTCTCTCTCTCTCTCTCTCTCTCTCTCTCTCTCAGCGAGTGTGCCTGTGAGTGCGTCCCCTGTCCTGCCCGCCCCAGTCCCTGTGAGTGCATCCCCTGTCCTGCCCGCCCCGGTCCCTGTGAGTGCGTCCCCTGTCCTGCCTGCCCCGGTCCCTGTGAGCGACGCAGCTGAGGAGCCCACCGTGTGTCTGTCAGTGCCCGTTTCTGAGCAGATGGGGGACTGCGAGCTGGTGGGGGACGAGCTGGACTCACTGCTGGACTGCGTCTCCAAGCAGGAACAGCTCCCACATGTGAGCCGCTGAATGAAAGGAAAATAAAGCTCTGTGATGGAAGGTCTTGTTAGAACAATCATGTAGTTAGCATAAAGCTAAACTGGTGGCTATAAGCTTATGTTATGTTATTTGTTAGCGATGTTAGCTTGGTATAAAAACTATAGAAGTAAATGATGACATTTTCTGTGTAACTAGTAACTACAGTGCTTTCTCTGTCTCGCTCTCTCTCTCTTTGTCTGTCTCACACTGTCTCTCTCCATTTGTTTCTGTTTCTCTCTCCTTGTGTCTTTGCTTTTCTTTGTCATTTTCTCTCTGTCTTTTTTTCTTTCTCTTTGTCTCACTCCTGTCTCTACCTCTCATGTCTTTCTATCTCTCTCAATGTCTCTTTCTCCCTCCCTCCCAG
>JAQQZU010000021.1:2036938-2047231 GCA_030068025.1 Parauchenoglanis punctatus
TCACAGTGGAATTTAAAGCAAATAATATGAGCAAATTCAGAGATTTGTTTCTAAACACCTTAAACATGTTAGAAAATAGCTGCTGAAAAGACTGTGAGTTATATATTACTGAATTGTGGAGTCAGAGCATTTTTAATCAGGTTCATCATTTTTGTGTTGTGGATTTTCTGGTGGCCTGATGACACACTGGAGCCACCTAATTAGCATAACCCCGCCCCCAACACTACAACTTATAAACGTTAGTGCGTTCGGCTCTGTGGTCCTCCTGCTCGTTTTTGAGTTATTATACGTACATCAGTACAGTTTGCCAGCTAGCCGTGCCTTAATAATAATATTTTGTTCCATGTTATATATTGATAGCCTAACATTATTTGATTAGTTTGAGCTACTCAGTAATACACATTGCTAACTGCCGTTCTGCTGCAGGAGCGAGGTGATTCTCGGGTAGGTCCAATGAAGCTGCTAGAATGGCTGTAGTGATGAGAGAGGTGGTATTTGCCATTGGGGTGGTTCCGGCTCTTTCAGCAGCTGCTCCTTGCGTTTCAGAGAGGAAACATTATTGAAACATTATATATACTTGATTTTTGTTTGTTTGTTTTTTAAATCGTCCAAGTTTGGTTTGAACTGGGTGTTTAATAACACATTTTTCTGTGGTGTGATGAACTCAGAATACATACAGTTTTACTGCGTTGCAAACTTTTTTTCCCATTGGTGTTGAAGTAAATATCTATGTAGTGGCTTTGTTTAGTTTTGTATATTCGAAAGATGAATACTGTATTGTGTAAAAGCCTCTCCTGTGAAAGCTCAAGTGTTGCGTTGATGAAATAAGAAAGTTCTGGAACAGCCAAAAGGATAAAAATGCTTAATTTGGCCTTTTTTTTTGTTAGAGTTGAGAAACTACATAAATAAGAGACTGATTAAGCATTAATTATTAATCACACATTATTAAACGTGTACACCGTGACACGTGTACACGTACACAGTCTGTTTGTTGGCTGTGGGTGTTAACTTGTGTGTTTGTGTGCCAGGACGGGTTCCACTGCCGCCTGTGTGGGAAACACAGTAACAGCGAGCGTCAGTGGCAGCAGCACATCTCGTCCGAGAAGCATAAAGATCGCGTGCTGAGCGGAGCGGGCGAGGACGAGAGTCTCACCTGGATACACCGCTTCCCCGGACCCTACATCTCACTCTGCCCCAGGTAAGGGCAGGTAGTGTGTAACCTCACAGCTCCGGGGTCACCGGTTTGACCCTGAGCCCCGGTTACGGCCTGTGTGGAGCTTCTCATCTTCTCCCTCAGTCTGTCTGGCTCTCCTCCAGGTTCTCCGGTTTCCTCCTCCATGCAGTAGGTGGATTGATAACAATAAATTGCCCCGGGTGTGAATATGAGTGTGTGGTGCCTTGGAGTAGAAGGGTGTATTCCTGCCTCAGTGTTCTCAGGCTCTATAATGAGTACTGAAAGTGAAGGAGGGGTATCTTGGTAGGATGGAGATGTGTCAATCAAGTATTCTCATTAGAATATTATGCCCCGCCCACTGAGATCAGAGAGTTCAGTGTTGGAACTGCATTTTATCTCATTTCTGCTTGTTTTATCTGGCTATGTAGCGATCTCGCTGCTTTTTGTCATTCAGCTTTGCAGGATATTTAACACAACACTCAAAATGATCCTTCTACAGTCACTTATAACAGACAGATACAATATAACAGAAGAGCAGACAAGATGATGAGCACACAGGAGTTATTCGCGAAACTCGATAACGGGTCACTTAGCAAACAAAACAAACAGCTGAGTCGGCGTGTCTCAGGGAGGCGTTCGAGAGAAGTCGTGATTAAGATCCGCTCAGGACGGTCGTGTGGAGTTCGAAAGGCTTTGTTGGCACTCAGGATGGATTATGTACACGGTTTGGGTCTAAAGTGCAGCTAATACGGTTAATTCTCCCTCTTCCTGTCCGTCCTTTGAGCTTTTAAAAAGCCTTGCAGCTAAAAGACTAATCTGCGGACACATGGAGGTTTTACCGTAATTAGGATAAAAAAGTGCTTGTTTTCTGGACGCACCCGTGTTGGAGATGAGAGGTTTTCTCAGGACAGCAGCTTGCTAATGAGAGTTTTACTGCCTTAGGTCTTCATCTCACAGTAAGATCAGTCGGCCTATAAATAATGAGGTCGTACGCACGCACGCGCGTGTGTGTGTGTTTGTGGAAGGCTGGGATACAAGCTTGCAAACTTTTGAGGAAAAATAGCAAAACTTTAAACAGCTGAATGACGTGAGAGACTCTGACACTGTGCAGATTTAATACAAGTATAAAAGAAAGAGGAACTCGTGGCACTATATCAACTCTTTATTAACGAATAAAAGAAAGTTTCTGTTGTAATAACCTGAGCTGGTTAAATAACTGTATAATATTTCGTTCATTTCTTCTTCTTCTTCTTCGTGTAATTATCATTGGACTGTTGAGGTGAGTAATTCTCTCTAACAGCAGCCCTGACAGTAGTGCAGGTTTATATTAACGAGCACGTTCTGATGGGTTACCGTTTCTATAGTAACGGCTCATTCACTGGGACTCATCTGGAATTGAAAAAACGTGTGAAATTGCTGATGTGGTGAATTTTTCCATGAGATGTTTAGTTAACATTTATGTCATCTGGCAGAGAAACGAATCCCAGCACTCCACTCCACACCACGGATAGTTACCCCACACCACGGATAGTTACCTCACACCACGGATAGTTACCCCACACCACGGATAGTTACCCCACACCACGGATAGTTACCCCACACCACGGATAGTTATCCCACACAACTGATGAGAGTTTTGTTCAGATTAACCACTTTACATTTAACTTTAATTTATTTTTTTTAAATTGTCACAGTTTACAAACCATGGAGACATAATGTGGAAAAATGTTGGTTTAGAAGCCCAGAAAACTCCTCCTGTGTGTGTGTGTGTGTGTGTGTGTGTGTGTGTGTGTCCTGCTTGCTCAGTTCGACTGGACATCCAGATGTAAAACATAGCAGAGGGATGTGACGCCTCTCTTTATTCCCACCAAAAACAGCTTAAATATAAAGGAGGCTTTAGGAACTCCGATGTGATCATGGTGTCGTCCCTGATCTCTGATGTCCACAATTAATTTCTCGTCAAACAGAACTAATAGATCAGGAAGTAAATAAGTTAAACAATCGAGCACTGGATTATTCAGGTCAGAATATTTTTTTCCTGATCTGCTGCTTGCCATCGTCTGCTAGCCCTGACGTTAAAGCAAATGAATATGTGGTCTTTTACTCTTCAGTGTCTCATCATTGTAAAAGCAGTTATGCTGTGGTTATCCTCACACTGTAGTCATGCCATCAAAACTGCAAACTGAAATCAGTCCAACGGTTTGGAAAGAGAGGCCCTGTTTAGAGAACGACTTGTCCTGGAACTGGAGCTTCGTTTTAACGCACGCGTTGTGAATGTTTGACAGGTTGGAGGGCGGCTGTGCCGAGGGTGTGAGCTGCGACTACGCCCACTGTAAGGACGAGCTCCAGGAGTGGCGCGAGAGGCGGGACTTCCTGCGCAGGAGGCTGGAGAGAGCGCGGGATGACATGCTCATCGCTCCCAACGACCAGGACTTCGGGAAGTACAACTTCCTCCTGCGGGACTGAGGAAACACACACACACACTTCTGCATTCATTCGAACCACCACACACTGAAGTGCCATGCATGCCTTCTCTTTAATTGATACGTCTTTTTAATTTTATTATTATTTTTTTATATATATTCACCTTGTCCTTCCACCCTGGTCATAGATGGCGAGTCAGTGCAGTCCCACTGTCAGGAACAGGTTTAGAACCGTTGAGTGCCTCTGAAGTCTACCTTTCCATTAGGCACCCTGCAGTGCTTCATGTTTAATCAGGACACGGCCGCTTGTGTTCTTAAAGCCTTATTAACAGCGAACCCCAGTGGCACAGAGCATCACGTCTATGCACTGCCCAGCTTCAACACCAAGCTTAAAGCGCCAGCACCGCTGTCAGGGGCCAGGTCTGTCCTCCGTAATGTTATGTATAACTTGCACTAACTAGCAGATAAACATCCAGGCTGCACGTCCTCACGCTCTTATTACAACGCAGCATGATTAACAGACAGGATGATGAGGAGTCTTATGATCATACTGCTTTGTTTTGTTTACAGCTTCATTGAGCCTAAAATCAAAACCTACCTGTTTTACTTCTCATTGTGTCGTTCCTGTCTGGGACAAAGAACCATTTACACACAAAAAAAAAGAAAGAACTTGCAGATTATTTTCTCATCCGCTGGTGCCGTAGATTTACATCCAATCTGTCAATAATAATGTTTCCCTTATTAACACAAAAGATGCTCCAACCAACAGACAAGTGAGAAAACACCTTAAAGAAGGAGTGTAGATTTATACCAACAGATTTGGGCACGCTTATTGGATAAACAAGCTCTGTCCAGATCATCTGGGATTAAATGACATTAGTAGTAGTAGTAGTAGTAGCATTATAATGCCGAATGAAAAATTATTTTGAGCCCACGATGAGAGCTGTGTCTCAAATCGTACATGGTAATGCTAGTCCACTCACTCGCTGTACGGTACTAAGAGCAGGATGATAAAAGACAGGCACTTTTTTGCACTAAGCCGTCCCATCATGCACCACCAGGACACAAGGGGAGGAGCTCGTTGCACGTAACAGTAAGAAAAGGTCAGACATGGCTGCCGGATCTCCCAAGTGGAACAGTGCCATTTAAATAAGTAAAATAGTCCTCAGTTAAACTGCTAACGGTTCTCAACATAGAATTCGTGGTTTTTTTTGTGTGTTTTATTTTTAATAAACAGCAGGAAATCTCAACTTACCGTTATTAACTTCCCAGAGTTTATTCGCTGTTTGGACTTGAGTTTAGTTTAAATCCAAAAGTCCGTTACTGAAAATCAAGTTGAATAATATCCACCCGGGCCTGATGCGTTTTGTCGTTAGCGTCAAAGTTTATGAATAAAAAGCTTTAGAGCTGTAACACATGGCCACGAATTTACAGGACAAAGCTGAATGGCTAGATTACAAGATAAATCTTATATCATAGTAGCAAGTAAAAATATCTTGACTATAAGCAAATGCACCTTTAAGCAAATATAAGACTATTAAGCTTGTTTCTAAATATTACTCATTTCAGTGATCATTTCAAATATTTCTAGAAAGAAGCACAATTATCAACCAACAGAACAGATTTCAAGCTTTAATAAGTAAATATGGCTAGAAAAAAGTCTTATTGCTTTTATATTTGTGACCTCATAATGAGGAAGTAATAGATGATACCTTTTTCTTTACATCATTTACTAAGGTTTCATTTCCTGTGGAATAAGAGAAGGAACGGTTGAGAACCCTTACTGTGTGATGTTCGAATATCTTCAGGGAGGGAAAAGCCTCCGAGCCAAAAAAAAAAAAAAAAAAAGAAAACCCACATGAAACATTTCTGCGCAGGAGTGATGGTTTATTTATAAAGCAGTGTATTTAAGTGACGTTTGAAAGGAAACCTGGAAAAGGGGAGAAACCACAGATTTCTCAGGAAAAGGAAAACAACGCAGAATATTTCTGAACCCTCGTGATAAATTTGGTGTGTGTGTGTGTGTATGTAGGGCACGGACGATGTTGTGTCCTTGCTGATAAGATTTTTGAAACCCAAACAAACTGAAGATCTGTACTGTGTCACGCAGGAGAGGAGCCAGGCGTTATATATTTGGTGTTGGTGTCATCCCTGACTTGTTAATTCACAGAGCTGATTTGGAGCAGAAGCAGGTGGTGCTCTGGCTCTTATCCAAGCAGAACCGAATACAGAAGAACCATGAAGTGCCTGAGTAATGCAGTAACACACACACTGTCGTCTGATTAAGGAGTGCTTCAGACAGAACTCGGATTCCTCTTTTACCCCAGACGGAGCCATGTGAAGCTCATGTAGCCTGCAGTCAAATGGACTTCTAGAGCTAAAGCTAGCGCTGTAGCGTCATCACACACTCGCGTCATCTCACTCAGCTTTGTGGAGTTCTCAGTGTCTCTCACACACACACACACACACGCTGATGTCTCTGCTGTCGCTGTCTCCTCGACAAACAGACCAAAAGACATCACGGAGCTAAAAGCAGTCGTATTTCTAGCTGTAAAAGTGACTCAAATGACAGTTCAGTTCATGTTAGTTTTATATATAATACTCCACTACAGTCATCTTTTCACACCACGGCGCAGTTCAGTTCTGGATTCTGATTGGTCAGAAAGAGGTAATTCATTTTCAGCTCTGAAAGTAGTTCGTACGCGATCGTCTCCATAGTAACAGCGCTTTCACAAGAAGGACGCGCGGCATAAATAATGCGTGACGTTTTCTGCGAGGAGATTATTCTTGTTGATTTCATGTGTATGTAAGGAGTCTCCAGTTCCAGCCAGACGTAAAGCTGCTATGATTTACATGATCGCTGCGTGTCGTAAGTGATAACAGGATGTTCCACAACATCAAATGCAACTATAAACAGATAAAACTATGATGTTAATAAATAAATATCATAATTGTTGACAAATTGCTCTAGTATAAGTGGAATTAAACTTCGGAGTAACTCTGTTGTATGAAATTAGTTGGATAATTTTTTTTCCTCAGAACTGACGTTCTAGACTGTTAACTCTTGCGCCTTTTGGTTAAATACTCTCAACTCTGAGAAACGTGCAGGATGAAGGCCTGGGACTGCATTTACATCTCCGGCTCTTCCCCACAGTGACCAGTACAGACTGTGTGGTGTTTAAGCGTCATGTTCTTCCTGCACTCAGGCATCCGCGTGCCTTCAGTGATGATCACAGTGCCTTTGAGGTCAGTATTAAACTGATAAACCTCACCAGGGGACCAAGGAGGAAATACTTGTCGTTCAGTGTTATTCACCAAACTGCTTTAGATTTAAACAAAATTCATTTGAACATTTGAGGTCACGTGTACATCCTTTTTTCGTTTGGATTTGGTAAAGTCGCTTTGTGGCGTCAACTTCCTGTGGAAAGAAGTTATGGTGCCGTTTTCTACTGACGCACAACTGTTAGAGGTTTAGGGTTGCGATTTTATTTGTTCGGTACGTCACAGATAGAGTGCAGATGAGAAAACGGAGGTGTTTGTCGGTTCGAGTCTTGCTTCATTAAGAGAGAAAATGTTCAGTATTTTGTTCTCTGGTGGGAAACTCATTAAAGCCGGGGAGGACGACGGCCTTGTGCTTCATCCTCATCTTCAAAGCCTCAGTAGATCTGACACAGTGGCCTGTTAGAGACTCCAGTGTGGTGACTGTGGACGAGACGTGGCAGCATCACATTTCATTGGTCACGATATGAAGATATTAAAACTTACTACATGTTTACCTGAGGCGGTGTTTTAGTCAGAAGTGAAATTCTGTTCATTCCTGCGAGTGACGAGTTAAGAAATATCAGTGTGCATGTTATGAGATTATTCTAAACAAATGTAGCATCACAGTCACCTTGAGACATTTGGACTCGTTCCAAGCTCTCATTCTGTCAACAGATGAATTTCATTTCTAGAAGTAATTACTACAAATTATCCGCCAATCAGGCGAGACAAAACGGTTGAAAGCGTCCTATACAGGCATATTTATCTAGTATTTCTCATTTAACATTTTTGGAAGGAGTCTCCAGTATCGGCTCTTTGTAACAGTTTCTGACTCAGAGGAGTTAAATTTTTTTTTTTTTTTTTTTTTTGTCTTTTCTCAGTAAACAGAATTTTTAATTTTTCAATAATCAGTAGAATCGGAAGGAAAGGCCACATTGAAAGTCACAGTGCTGCGTTTTACACTTAATTCAGATACACCACAGCGACAAAAACATTACAATACAACCTACTTTGTTGGTATAAAGACTATAAGCTCATCTTTTTCTCCTGAGCAGTGTGTTAATCATCCTGTAGACTACAGCAGCACTATATATTGTGTAAAAACTCAGTAACTCTGCTGATATGTGAACAGTGGCGGTTCATTTCCGCTGATGAACTGGTAGGGGGGGGCAATACTTTGTGTAGCGACAGAGATGTGCTACAGTAATTAATTGTACATTTTTGAAGTGACCTGTATAATAGGTGGAGCTGATGGCAGTTCATTGTAAGTTTGAAGATTTCATTTCAAATCACATTTTGTCAAAGGGAAAACTTTTCATTTGTAATGATCACAGGAAGTAGTTCCTCTTTACCCAGGAAGTGCCCAGAAGTCTCTGGTCTGAAACCCCCCTGCCATACTGAAATCTTCCACAGCTCTGCTTTTAACGTGTCTACATTTGAAACTCCTGTCTATGGCTTGAGCATTTTTTTTTTTTTCTTTTACAAATTCTTTTTATTTTTCTTAAAATTATCATTATTGTCTAATTCTGTATTTGTGTTTTATGTAAACCGCCACAAGCAATGGACCAAATAATGTGCCAATAAATATTTTTTATAAAAGAATGGACTGTTTTTGAAAATATTTATTCATTCATGCCTCGTATTTAGATGGATAGATAGATATTATTGGAAAATAATCGGTATTAGTAATTCGGCTTCATTACTCCACCCTGTCATTGATTATTATTACAGCATAACACCGAGGGTTACATTTTTTACTTAATGCCAGTTGTAACTGTTACCTTAAATGTGTGAGGGGGAAGAAAAGAAATGAATGAAGGATGTAATTTACACAATGCTAAACCAGATGCTGTAAGCTTTCATCACTTGTTAGCCTGCCTACATTACCCTTATTTCATATTAGTAGCAGCAGACTATAGGCATGTAACGATATATCATGCGTTGATAAATTGCGGTACAAATTAATAACACTTTGAATTGATGGAAATAAAAAATGAACTGCGATTTATCTGAAATTACTCAAATCTGATTTTTTTTTTTTTTGCCCTGATCTTTTCAGAGCTGTGCTGGACACACAAATCCAATCTTTTCAAATCAGTCATAAATGTAGTCCTAAATCCAGTACATATCCTGTCGATTTGTGCTGCCTGTCAAGATCTGCTACTTTGAGGTTGCTTGTTAGGTTTAAAGTTAAGATTTCAGGGTTAACATAAAGCTTTAAGTCTTAGGGTTAAAGTTTGGGTTTGGTTAAAGGCTACGGCTAAGATCGAGTTTATTCTCGCTACAGTTGTATATTTTGGAAAGGTAGTGCAAATGGTAAGAACATCAGCAGCGCAGCGAAGCAACAATGGAGTAGAGATACAGCTGACCACCTGTTTGCACTCCAGAGCAGAATGCCAGGCATACATCAGCTACTAGTGCATCCATTTAATCAGTTTTAATACCAAGAATATTTTCAGAAATATGTTTTTTTTGGTGGTGATACAGATGACGTGCAAAAATGTATCAGCGTGCACGTGCAGAGGACACATGCCTTCACACTACAGTCACGACCGGCAAATCTGATATGAGCAAAAAAAATCAGAATTGAACAAAGCGGCTTGTAATGTGAACGTAGGCTTTTTAGTTTTTCCTCGATGTAATTGCGTTATTTAGACAGCAGAGGGTGCAATATCGTACAATAGCAAGAATACACGCGACATCAACATAGGCGTAAGTGATACCGCTCTAATGCCTCGAAAACACTCAAAACAGATCTAAAATGGTAAAGGGCTTTTGTGCTCGTTTACAAACAGGTTCAGTAAGAAATCGCCGCTATCAGTTTACAGACTGCTGAAAGCTAAAGAGAAACAAGGATGGAGTTGTTTTATGGTTAAGCTGACTACAGCCTTCACTAATGTTCATACGTTTTAAGAAAAGGCTTGTTACTGGCTTCTTTTTTCATTAATAGGCTATTAAATATTTAAATAAATAATTATTGTTGGTTAATAAGAAAATGAAACAAAAGTATATTTTTAATTTAGCAAAGGGAATTTTTAAGTTGATAAAGAACAGGAAAATACATTTTGTATTTTTGGTAGTAAGATTTTCTTTTAATTTTCTTTAATTTTCTTGGCAAAATTGTATCGTGAACCCAATATCGTGAAAATGGAATGGAATCGAATCGAATAGTGAATCTGGTGAATCCTCACATGCCTAATAGATTACAAAGTGATTTGAAAGCTTTAATAGGAGTAGATAAACAGCTGCACTACCGCCAATCATCAACGCCGGCTAGGAATAATTAATTACGCACAGAAATGATGGGCGTGTACCTCTGGCATTAATTTCAATATATACTGTATATATATATATATATACTACCGGTCAAAAGTTTGGACACACCTTCTAATTCAATTATTTCTTTATTTTTATGACTTTAAAAGAGACTGGATA
>JAQQZU010000021.1:2047331-2068203 GCA_030068025.1 Parauchenoglanis punctatus
AGGAGACACACACAGTGATATTTGAGAAGTGAAATGAAGTTTATTGGATTTACAGAAAGTGTGCAATAATTGTTTAACCAAAATTAGGCAAAATTAGATCTAATAATATTATAAATATTCATAAGGGGTGGGGTTGGTGCGTATGAATATTAATGAGGTGGGCGGCGCCTCCTCGCCAGGCGCTGACGGCGGACAGTGTATATTATTTCTGCTGCGTTGAGACTTCAGTCGGTTGTGATTTTTTCTGCGTTTGAGTTTTAGTTTGTGTTAAAATGTTTGCTCCGGGGGATTTGGGAGACATTGAGCACATTTATCAAGCTTTCCTGAAGCACCAGAGTGATGAAGCGGGTAAGAAACTTTCACTTTCTACATACATTTATAGCCTTCTCAGTATTGATTGTGCTTATCACTTGTAAGTGTGTTATTAATGCTGACATTGCAGCTTGTATGAAGATATTTGCAGAAAGAAAGTGCTTGCTATAATAATGATCTGACTTGGGATATTTTGGTTTTGTTATCTTGATGAACATGAGTATGAGGAAGGAGGAGAAATAATAAGCATTTTGTTTATTCTGAGACATCTGTCTTAAACACAACGTGGTTTTTTTGTTGTTTTTGTTTTTTAAAGCACAAAAATGACATTTAAGTGAATGTTTAATGTTCACTCACTTTGAAAATTGAACCCTGTCTGCTTTAGTGTACTGAAATATTTACAAGCAAACAAACAAACAAATTACACTAATACATATTGAAATAAATAAACACATTTATCTCATATTAGAAGTCATGGCTTTGTTCCCCTTTTAAAACGCTCTCACCATAATCACCATGTGTTTAAGTATTTGCACACCACAACATAAACAATTAGAAAACAATTAGGACACAAATAGTCATGGGGCTGGTGTTAAAACTTTGTATTTTAAAATTATTTTTAAAAATTTGTATTTAGAATTTGTAGTTTTGTGTTCTGTGTTTTTTTTTATGAGAATATGTTCTTGCTTAAAATAAAACAACCATGTCATGCTGTTACAGTGAAAATGAAAATAATCAGCAGAAAAGTGTGCTCAAGTGGAGTTACTGTTACCACACTGGAAGTAAAAGCAGGCCTGAAGTGCTTTATATTTCTTAAACTACAGCAGTATTTTGGTGAAAAAACATCACACTTATCTGTTTTTAGTTATATTTAATGGGCGGTGGTGGCTCAGTGGTTAAGGCTGTGAGTTACTAGTTAGAAGGTCAGGGTTTAAGCCACAGCCCTGCAAAGCAGCCACTGCTGTGCCCTTAACCCTCTCTGCTCCAGGGATGCTGAATCACGGCTGACCCTGGACTCTGAGCCCAGCGTCCTAACAAGCTGGGATACGCGAAGAAAAAACTATACTGTGATTTATATCTGACAAATAAAGGTCCATGAAGCAAGTTAGTTCCTGTTCTCACCTACATTATAGCAGCTATAAACAGTCGTTCCCTTACCAGCGTCTCTTCTTCCTCTCTT
Source organism: Parauchenoglanis punctatus (assembly GCA_030068025.1). Taxonomy (NCBI): domain Eukaryota; kingdom Metazoa; phylum Chordata; class Actinopteri; order Siluriformes; family Auchenoglanididae; genus Parauchenoglanis; species Parauchenoglanis punctatus. The sequence continues at coordinate 2,048,824 of JAQQZU010000021.1, forward strand.
AAAGTTAATAAGAAAACAAAGGCAGCCAGGCGTGTCATGTTATGGAGAATCTGTAAACTGTAAACTCCTCTGTCCTGGAGATGTCAGAGAACTTACATTTACAGCTTTACCTCTGACTGTCGGAGACTCCTGCCATAAATGTGTAATAAACATCTCTTTACAGAAAACTTCACTGCATCAACAGTTACACATGTTTCTGAAATTAGTTTGTGTTGAACATTCAATCAGAATCGAGTAAACACAGGCAAGCTTAACAGAAATTAGATTGATTAGCTTGGAAGCTCTAGAAAAATTATTAATGTCCCATAAAATGTTATCTTGAACTGTAAAGAGATCTTAAAATGCTTAAAGAGTTTATGGTAAACTATAAAATGAGGGTTTTCATTTCAGAGAAGTTGAGAGCCATTAATATTTAAAGAACTTTGGAGGAACACATTTAAAGCGCACTTAAAATTACTAAATAAAAATGCAAGGGAAAAATTATTTTTAATAAAACTGAGTAACACTACAGAAGTATACATTTCAATTACACTCGATACTTGAGGATATTTTTTTAAAAAGTACAGTCATTTAAATTCATTTCACCTCTGCTTGCACAGTTGTGTGTAAAAGTTAAATAGAAGGAGTGGTTGTTATTTTGACAAAGAAGTGTAGGAAGAAAATTGGTTGTATTAGTATAATTGTTATGTGTGTCATAGGATAATAAGTTCTAAAAGTAGAAGTGGTAGAACCGGCCTTCCCTCTTACCAGCCAGAAATCCGATATTTCGCCTGTTCGTGTGTACGTGCAGTGACTGTTTAAACCTTCAGCTTCAACCTGGATCTCAGCTTAACGTGTACAGTTTTTTTAGCATGAAAATATGCTTTTCCTGCTTACGCTATTGATGAGATGTGATCTGCAAATGTTTTAATCTATCAAGCACATCAGAATCAAACCATTTTCTTCCCATTTGCTCATGTGTATCTAAACATAAACATTTGACTGCTAACCTTTCAACTAGGCTGTCATGTTTTATGTGATTGTCAGCATTCATTTCAGTGATTTTGGACACTCTGTCAAAATGCAGGCCACATAAATTGGTAGTTTGGAGAGTGACTCACTAAAACAGCAGCCTTCATGTCCAAACTGCACCATTTACTATAAAGTGCACTATTTGGGAAGGTTTTCCATTTTTATTGCTGTGACTGAAAGCATAGAAGAGCATATACCATGCACTCTGTGGGACGGAGTCCAAGTATTGTTCCCCAAGAGAAACAAAATGGCCTTAATACACTTACAGGTTACACCTACAGGCCCAGTTTCAGAAGGTTCTCTTAACTAACAGTATTAACAGTTACACTGTGAACATTAATGGTAAGTCATAAATGCTTATGGATTGTATCCAGAGTCTGCAACTTAAGTCAATAGTTGCCTCAGTATTTATGTGGAGGAAGGTTAATTGTATTCAGAATTAGGTCGTGTTGCTACTTAAGTTGATTTTCTTGGTGCCTGTAGTTCATGCCTCCAGGGTTGCCAGATTTTTCTTGAGTAGAAACATCCAAAGGTTTTTAAATGGTGTCTAGACCACTGCCTTCAATCACAAGCACATGCTTTTAAGCCGGAAGAAAGCACTTAACTCAAAATATAAATAAATAATGATCGATAATAATAATAATGAATAGCCTATATTAATCAATGTTTTATTATATAAAAATGTAAAATTAGTCCACAATAGGCAGTATGAAACAATGAATTAATTCATTATATTATGGTGAATGGTGGGTGCCAATATTTACACACAGTCGTGTGTTCTGAATAAAGTCTCAGATTGAGTATATTTTGGCAGGCAGATCAGGTAACTTGCACTGCCCTGAATTCGAATGAGGAAATGAAGAATTCGCTTGAGCTTAGTGAGATTGGGAGAAAAGTGAAGTGTTTACTTCCTGGTTTTCTTTGCCGACTCAACTGCCTTGGCCACACCCTTGACCAGTGTTAGTACCTGTGTTTACCTGTTCTTTGTAATTAGTCATGTAATGTTGCGTTAGTGATTGTATTAACAGTCACCTCCAAAAGTATTGGAACGATGAGGTCTATTCTTTTGCTTGTGCTATACACTGAAGACATTTGGGGTTGAGATCAAAAGATGAACAGAAGACAGTAGATGAGAATTTCAGCATTCATTTCCTGATATTTACATCTAGATGTGTTAATCAGCTTAGAACATGGCACGTTCGGTGGCAGAGCACAGAATTTTTATGTGAGCAAAAGAACAGACATTCTTAATGAAAATAACACTTGATATTGGTTGCATATTTCTTGCTTGCAATAATCGCATCAGGCCACTGACCACCAGGCTGTTGCATTCTGATTTTGTGATGCTTTTCCATGATTGTAGCACAATCAGTTGTTTGTTTTGGATTATTTCTCCCTTCAGTCTTGTCTTCAGGAGGTGGAATGCTGCTCATTTGGGGTAAGATCTGGTGCCCAGTCTAAAACAGTTCACTTTTTTCCATGATGCAGTCCTTTGCTGTGTTGGCAGCATGTTTTGTCATTGTCTTGCATGGTGAAGTTCCTCCCAATTAGATTGGATGCATTTCTCTGTAATTGGCAGACAAAATGTTTCTGTTGACCTTGGAATTCATTCTGCTGCAAACCATCATGAGTTCCATCATCAATAAAGTTTAGTGAGAACGTTCCAGAAGCAGCCATGCAAGCCCAAGCCATGACACTAGCTCCAACCGGCTTAACCAGTGAGCTTGTGTGTTTTGGATCATGAGCAGTTTCTTTTTTTTTCTCCACACTTTGGCCTTTCCATGACTCCAAGAACTTTTGTGGCTCGTCTCTGTTTCTTTGCGAATTCCAATTCCAATACTGCTGGTGAGTGGTTTGCATATTGTGGTATGGATTTATATTTCTGCTCTCAAAGTCTTCTTCGAACAGTGGATTGTGGTACCTTCACCATGCCCTGGGGAAGTTGTTGGTGATGTCACTGTCTGTTGTTTTTGGGTTTTTCTTCACAGCTCTCACAATGCTTCTATTATAAACCGCTGTTGTTTTCCTTGTTTGATGTCTGGTTGTTAGTACACCAGTGGTTTCAGGACATTCCAAATTGTTGTACTGGCTATGCCTAATGAATGATCTTGAACCAAATGGTCTTCAGTGTATAGCAAAAACAAATGCATTGGCCTTGTTGTTCCAATACTTTTGGAGGGGACTGTGTATCCTGTGCTCATGTCAAGCCTTGCAAATCTCAACAAAAAGGTGATATTAGTGACACACCCACAATCAGGGCGATAATTGCATCCGTATTGTTTGTGCTGTTTTATGTAAAATGAAGATATGGTACAGTGGGTACCTTGAAGTCAATGTCATCCTTGGATAATGGAACCTTTATGGCATTGTAATATAATATTAATGTGTGCTGAAGGCAGAGTGTTGAGTGTTGTGTTGAAGTGTTTCACAGCAGCTTGTGAACTCTGCTTTCTTTTTTTTGGGAAAATTCTGCATGGTTGAAGCAGAAGGTCCTAGATCAAAGCAACAAAAGGTGGTGTGTGTCTGTGTGGGTTTGTCTGTGTTTGTGTGTGTGTGTTCATGGTTATAACTATAGCAGACAGAGAGGACAGATATTTCAGCAGTTGTGTAGACCTGCTACTCATTAGTGCTGTTTGTGGACATGTTAAGGCTCAAGCACTGAATATTTTTTGCTGTACAGGAAACAGTGACTGTATGTTTGGAAATACAGTGTAGTCCAAGAGGGATGCAAGAGAACACGATGTTCCTACTCACAAAGCTCTGTGTGTGTGTGTGTGTGTGTGTGTGTGCGCGCGCTCATTCATCTATCTGCGTGAATGCACGTGCAGTGTGTCTGTGTGAGCGGTGTACGTACTTGCTGTAGTATGGCACTAAGTGTGTGTGTTTGTGTGTGTTTGTGTGTGGGAACGTGGAATAAAAGTAATATATAACGTAATGCGTTGCAGTCATAGTGATGCTGCAGAAGCACGCTCAAGTCCACGCGCTCGGGGCGTGACGGCAGCTTTTGGTCACGTGATCCCGCGTGACTTGTGCGGCACGTGTTTGTAAAACGAGAGGTGTTCAGGAAAAAAACCGACACGTCCGACACGTTTCAATACAATCTAACGAAAAAAAAAACCCGCTTAATTTATCCCTGATAGTGCGCGTGCTAGACTGAGGGACGACGTGCGCGCGCGCTCCCGCCCCGCCCACCGCGTGCTGCGTTCTATTTTTTGGGCTTAAAGAAACTCTCGCGCGCTGCCTTTCTTTACGCTGACCAATAGGCGTGCGAGAGCCGGATGTCCTCTCATTATTATTCATAGATTATTGAACCAATCGGCGTTTAGTGTGCTTTAATCGCGCGTACATATGATGAATATGTGAGAATATGTAAATTTCAGCCGTGGAGGTGCTGAAAGAGCTAAACCAGCGAGCTGTTGTTTTGATTTGTTTTGTTCCAGCCTCAGCAAGCTTAACGGTAATTTAAGACACCGCCTTTTGTTATCGTCGTCCTAATTGTTTATTTTTCTGCTTTTCCTGCCATTATCGCGTCAGTGCTGAATGATGCCCGGACAGACGACGGTTACTCTCCCCGTTGCTCCTAGCAACAGCAGTCCTCAAAAGCCTTTGCCTTTAGTTTTGAAGAAAATAATGGACATCCTGCCGCCTAATATACTCGACGACGGGGATGATGGTGAGGATTAACGCCTTTGTTTGGTTGTTTTTGATCGAAATTCTGGTCTGTTAATGAAATTGTAGCCTTGCAGTGAGAGCCTGAAGTGAAACCAGTGTCCAGGAGCAGGTCACAGGCTAATCATACAGCATGTAGTCTCAGGAAATAAACAAGAAAGTGAAGCCTGGATCCTTCAGTGCATTCACCTCCAAACTGCCTAAATACAACTAACCTGCAGTAGATAAGGAGCAAGGATTTAGAAATAATAAGAGAGAGCACCTTATTCCTTAAAAATAAGTCCAGATGAGAACAAAATGTTCATCAGTTTTGCTTTCTTTTTAGACTTATTAAAAAAAATCTCTTTTATACACCAATCTCTTCTGTCGTTCAATCAAATAAACAGAACCAGTGTGACTTTAACCCAGAGGATATACGGTGATGTCTTTGTAAGATATGAAATTGTTACATAGGAGTATGTACGCTTTGACTTGGTTAAATATGTGCTGTATGATTTGAAGATGTTATTTTCAGTATGTGTGAGTTTTCCTCTTGAACTGGCTGCCCAGAGATGCAGGACAATACAGTATAATCATATCATATCATATCGTACAGGTAATATACACTCTATCTAGCTTTATCTGTCCCCAAAGACACCAAGAATTGAACTGAAATGCTGTTTTCCCTTTCCTGTGCACCGTGTAGTGAGAAATAAAGGTTGATTTATACAGCTTTTAATGTAATCTCCATTGTAATTCCTCTTTCTATCTTTATCTATACATTACATGGGGCAAGAAAGAAACTGTTACACTCCATATATCACATTATGCTTGGCGTTGTGAGCCCTGATCCCAGGATTAACGTGTCTCTTAACTATTTACAGAAGTCTTTGCATGTGGAGCAGGTCACTGTGGTGCGCACGCATTTCTGATTTACAGAATCTCCAGTGTCCTTCCACACCACAGCGCTGCGTTGTTCATTAATAAATGAAATATTGTACTTGTTGGCAAATAGCTCTGTCATAAGCAGAGTAACACATGCCAGATTGTGCGGTTTTATGAAAATAATGCACTTGTTGGGTTAGTTTCATTTAACAGAACGGCTGTTGTTATTGATTACTGATCATCGCCTGCTATTATCCAGCTTTTCCCTCTCCCAGACTCCCATGTGTCTGGCATTATGATGGTATATCAGAAAAAAATGCATAGAAGGAATGGTCACTAGCCTCGTCACGCAAGACAAACACACTGACAACGTGACAACGTAGATAGCCTGCCTACGCAAAATAGCATTTTGCCTGTAATCACTGTAATATTGGTACAGTTCCGGTGTAGTCTGCACAGACACTCTAACATTGTTTGCTGCAGCCTTTCTCTGTTTGTGGAACTTGATCAAATTTACTTTTTATTATTTGCTTGAAAACAAGATCGTGGTGGTTTTAAACAGGCCTAGAAAACACCACCCATACCACCGTGTCCCAAAACACCTCCGGTCCTGGAGTTACCTTCGATCCTGCAGTGTGGAGAAACATCCCTGGTTCAGGTGTGAACTCTCATTACGACTTTGTTCATTGTGCAGAAGAGTTTTATATGGTGTCCATGCACAGTCAGTGCGCTGGAGAATGCGAATGCATCGACTCTGTATGTAATAATACTGTCATTGCTGTTGCTTAGGACACGGTAATGACACGCCGCACTACATTTCCAGCAGGAAGTGCAGTTCCACAGACACGTCGACTCTATATTTAGGTGCACGGAAGCTGTTTTTCTTGTTTTTATTCCTTTTGTTTGTCACTCTTTTGTGTTTTGTATAAGTTAACTGACATGCTGCTGATTCATGCTCAGTTCATTATGGGAAAAACACAATCTCTTGGATCTTTTCATAATTATAAACAGTGCTGTATTTCCAGCCACATAGACAGTTTTATTGACAGTGACAGTGCTGGAAAGTCAGTTAGAAATGAAGATGCTCTTGTTTTGTTTTTTACACCAGTCTGAAATGTAAAAAAAACAATGTGAGATTACAATTTGCCTGATTGTTGACATGTCACTTCCAGCTGGTTTGAAAAGCTACCCTGATGTGTAATAGAGCAGAAGCAGCGAAGTGTTTTAACCACTTCGCATTTAACCACCTATTATCATCGCACGTACAGGGTAATTAACCAGAGACCAGCCTTTTACAGCGATGGGCGTAGAGGACTAGGTGACATAATTACAGGGTTGTAATTAGGCCATTTCTCCTGTTCGTCTCAGTCACATTCGCTCAGGACGAAATGTGTCCGAGTGAGTCAGGAGCGAGTTATTTAGCTGTTATTAACATTAGTTATTAACATTGTTATTGAGTTATTAACATTAGTTATTTAGACCTCTACACAATGCTAATTGTGATGTCTAGCACAGGCTTAAACAACAGCTCCTTCAGATGATTTAGCCCCGCCCACCTCCGACAAAGAAGAAAACAATAGATAGCATCTTTAAAGGAGGAATAGTTGTTTTTTGAAATTACGTACTTGTACAAATAAACTGAAAGCTGTGTAAAACGTAGTAAAAATACAGTGGATTAAGCTGTGGCTTTAGCACAAGAGTACTAAGTGGCTGAGAAATCCTGAGTGAAATACTGAATACTAGTTCGAAATGTTTGTTTGTGCTCGGATGCCTCCTTATAAAAGGCATATTTTAATAATTATAAGCCACTCCATAAAGCACCCGTTCTACCACAGAGACCTTCTCGCTCTTTGTCCATCACAGACATAGAGAAGGAGAAGCTGAGCTCCATCGGAGATGGGGAGTCTTGCGGAGATGGAGGCGGCGGAGGAGGATCCGGGGGCACGGGCAGCGTTTCAGCCTCGCTCACTCCCGCGATTTGGGACAAGACCATCCCGTACGACGGCGAGAACTTCCACCTGGAGTACATGGACCTGGACGAGTTCCTGCTGGAGAACCAAATTCCTGCAGCTTTGGAGGAGGAGCTGCACAAGAGCCTGGAGCAGGAGGCGCAGGGTTCCCCGGCAGTCCCGGAAGTCTCCGCAGCCGTCCCACAGGTGCCCGGGGAAACGGAAAAAGCTGCCGAAGTGCGGAAAATAAAAGGGGAGGACGAGGGGCATGAGAGTGAAGTAGCTGAGCTGCAGGAGACGGAGGATGCCCCAGGTGAACACACACAATTGTTTACAAATCTGTACCAACATAAAAGAGAGGTCAGGAGGATTCAAGACTTATTTTCAAACGTAAACCCTTTTCCCGCACTGATGTCCGGGATGGTATAACGAGGCTGGTTTTTATTCTAATAATCACAATGGTTTTCTCCCTTCAGAGCCCAAAGACAAGCCCGAACACGCCTCTCCGTCTCCGATCAACGCGGAGGAGATCGAGGTGAGTGTGAATTTCCAGCCGGACCCAGCGGACCTGGTGCTGTCCAGCATTCCGGGAGGAGAGCTGTTCAACCCGCGCAAACACCGCTTCAGTGAGGAAGAGCTCAAACCACAGCCTATGATCAAGAAAGCCAGGAAGGTGTTCGTTTCCGAGGACGCTAAGGTCAGATTCTCCTGTATCACGGGTCCAACTTCCTGAGCACGGATGAATACGCTGGTCAGAGTCACCATGCACAGTTTAAAATGCAGCAGCAGAGCAGAGCAGAATGAGCGCTCTGGAGTTACTAGCTGGTTTATTAAGACTCGTACACTGCTTCAGCTCCCTAGTCCCTGATTTATCATCTGTACGCACATCTTAGCTTCAGGCGCACCCTAAAGATGAGAACCAACAAGCCTGATCTTATTTAGTGGTATTAACTTTACTGTCAGTAATAATTAGTCGTAGTGCAGAGTGCGCTTTTCTAAACAACTCGGCGTGATTTGTTGTACTACGAACGTCTGTTTACCTCCTGCTTTTCTCTCACTCTGGAGGTGCAGCCTGAAGTTTTATCTAGGTAATAATCAGCATGGATGTGTGTGTTCTTCTTCTTTCTACACCCCAGTTTCCTCCGTTTTGGATTTCAGCTAGTTTTTGGACCATATTTGGATTGAGATCTGGAGCTGTTTACACTGAGCATTGGACAGATGGTGGTTGTTGTGTTTGGCTCTCGTTCCCCGGATAAAGATGTGAGCTGTTTTCAGCTTCCTGGAGCTCCAAAATGTTCTGAGCTGCTCTGGTTCCTGACAGTCAGGATGGCGTCGAGGTCAAAAGTCATCCGTATCCATATGTATTCACAGAGTAAAGATCAGGCTCTGTTTTCATTTCGAAAAGCTTATCCAGGTAATAGGGACGTATAAAAAAACTGCACGGGGCGAAATCAAACTCTGCGGCACTGACGTGAACGTGATACATAAATTAAACACGCCCGCAGGTCGTTTCTGCTCACTGCGGCATCTCTCTTCCCGCTTTCCGTATCTCTCCGCTTCCTTCATCTGCATGAAAGAATCTGTGCGAGAGACGGAGAAACATTTCACTTCTCTCTTTTCAGCTCCTTAACCGTCATGCTTGTGTTTTTTCCCTCGCTGACAGGATGACAAGTACTGGTTGAGGAGGAAGAAGAACAACCTGGCGGCGAAGCGTTCGCGGGATGCGCGGCGCCTGAAAGAGAACCAGATCGCCGTGCGCGCCAGTTTCCTGGAACGGGAAAACGCAGCACTGCGGCAGGAAGTGGCCGAGCTCAGGAAGAACTGCAGCCGCTGCAAGAAGATCATGGCTCTCTATGAGGCCAAGTACGGCCCTCTGTAAGGACAGACCTCACCAAGACACACGGCAGGGTATCAACAGCCAACACAAGCAACTATCTGTCATTGGGATTGTGGGTAAATTCAGGAGAAGTGGCAGAGGTGGGGATGGTGATTTGAAGAGCAGCTTACTCACACACACTCACACAGATCTTTTTTAAAAAAGCTTGATTTTACATTTGTTTATGGTTAAAAAAAAGGTCATCCACTAGTGGAGCTGCAGACACGGCTGTCGCGTTTCATCCGGACCAAAGCATGAAGCCCTCCTTTATCCAAATGATCTTTCTCATTTCACTTTTCTCCTTCGGCTCGCCGTGACCGATGAGCTGTTTCTCTATACAGAAGACGTTAAGTGTCCTTGCAGGAGCAGGAGATCTTAGGGCACTCCTAACAACGAGCGAGCAAACTGAACATGATACAAAAAAAATTAAAGTTAGCTTTATCTGATTGAACGCTCTAACAGAAAGATCTGATCGCTGGAAATGTAGGCCCGTAGAAAGTAAGGAGTGCTGAGCTAAAATGGAGGATTTGTCGAATAGACTAGAACTTACACTGGGATTTTTTCTTCATATGACTTACAATGAATTATATGCGTAGCTAACGTTTATAAAATCACCCCAGGGGTACTTCATTTCTTTTCCTCGCGTTTGAGCGTCTCCCTATGAGGATGAGGACGTTTAGTCACGACACACTGTTAGAGATTTACAGCTGTAACGGATCCACACACACACACACACACACACACACAACAAACATCAGTTTCAATATTCTTACATGCTTTAATGTGCAACATCCTACTCATCACCTGACTTCAGGAACTTATACAAAGCCTGCTTTATTATTTCGATTTCTGGCTCTTATACGATTTATTGGACTTTTCATTTTTTTAAACATTGACAATATTTAAGTAACTATTAAAATTAAGAAAGCAGTTCAAGGCTTTCAGCTTGCTAATGGTGAATTGTGCATCATCAGTACATTTTGTCAGTTGCCCCCTTAGTGGAATTACAGTGAGCTCTTTTATCAGATCTTTCAATATGATTACCATCCACGAGGCGATCTGACTTCAGAAGAAAAATGACGTGCTGATTTCGCGGAGCAGATTAGAAGCGTTATCGCGCCAGTCATTGGATTTAGAGTGTTGAGAAGCTCCTGGTCGTTCGTCTCCGTGTTAGCCCTGCGTTAGTTAGCTGGGAGTGGATCCTGCCTCCCTGTGACCATCAGCGGAATAGACAGTGGATGGATGGATGGAGAAGCACTACTTACAATCACATAAGTGAAGAAAAAAGGTGCAATAAATACTGTATATATACAGTTAAGTGAATTAAAATTGTAATACTTCACAATCGGATCATTCCTGTTAGGAACCGCTTGCAGCGAATGAGAAATAATGTCCGATTTGTAACGAACTATTAGTTAATATATGAACCTTTAAACCCAGCCATGATTCTCCGTCGCTGTGTTGTCACGGTGATTTCCAGGTATTTCATTTCCCTCGTGTTCATGAGTAACTGGGTTTGATGGTGAAGGTTTTTGGCGCTGCAGTGGAAGATGCGAAGTGCATTTAGGAGGACAAACAAGAGCGCACGATGAGAAACACGTCCTGTTCCACTTTCTCCTCTGGAGTGAAGCTCATGCTCCAGCATGACCTGTGAGGAGCAGATTGATTTATTTATTCGCTCTGAGTGAGGGAGTGTTTGGGTGTGTGTGATAACTGACCTGCAACTTCTTCCCTTTTTTTTTTTTTTGTCCTGATCGTGCGTTTGTGTGTTTTTGGCTCTGTAAGATAAGAAAAGGCAGCGCTTTAAAAAAAACCCCACCAATAATCTGTTTGTTTTCTGTTTTGAGGCACTGCTGTATTTTCTTCACACACACACACACACACACACACACACACACACACACACACACACACACACACACACGGGCAGCTTCACAGGCAGCGGTATTATCAGAGTAAGGCAGGGACTGTTATTCTTACTGACGACTGCAATCTTTATACGACACCTTCCTTTCCCGTTACTCCACATCTTTACTATGAAACAGAAATGAAACGCGGGACAATTTTTAATAGATGTTTTGCATGAAGTCTTTGTAAATACGCCAGTCCTCGAAATCCTCTTCTTCCATTCCATTTACTAAAATAACCCACCTTTGCTGTAGTGATTAATAACTGAGGTGATGCCTACTGTTCCGCGTCTTGTCAGTGATGTAAACGCCGATATTTCAATAACACTGATAGTATATCTGATAAAAAAAAATAAAATTTCTATGCTCTATATTTAATATATATAATATATGTAATGAAGAGTATAATTGAGTTGTGCAGGGATTTTGAATCATAAACTGTGACCAGTGCAATGGACTTCTGTTTCCCCCCCAAACCAGGGCAATACAGTGTAATTCATGTTTACTTCTAATCTACTAATTAGTAAGAATTATGCTTTTTAAAGGGGGGATGATTATGTTCTCCAACAGGGGGCGCTGTGTGGATACACAGACCACTCAGCTCAGGACAGACGAGAGAACGAGTGTGTGAGAGAGTGAGCAATAACACTGGAGTCTGTGCAAGAAAGAGTCGCTGATTAGGTCAAATAAACTCTTTGTTAGTTATAGTTTGTTCTCTGAGGCTGAATCCTGAATGTCTTTTACTCTCTATATACAGTATGTGTACTGTACACGGTGTGGAATATACTCACTGCACAGCGTAAATAAACTGGCTTATCATATATAGAGGGCCAAAAGTATGTGGACGCATGACCATCACATCCATGCCACAATTGTTGCCACAAAGAGTTGTATGGAACGTGTCTGTATGCTGTAACTACACAGTTTCCCTTCACTTTAAGTAAGAGACTCAAACCTGTTCCAGCATGACAATGTCCCTGTGCACAAAGCAGCTCCATGAAGACATGGTGTGTTAATGTTGGGATGTCCTGCACAGAGCCCTGACCTCAACCTTTGAGATGTTCAACAAGCACATATGAGTGTGATAGGCAGGGGTGCACAAACTTTTGGCCATGTAGTGTATCTAATGAGAGCTGAATTGAGAATTCAGAATTGAGCTTCATGTAACCTGTAAAAGTGCACTACTGAGGACAGAATAAAGTGTATCCTACATTCCATGTAGTGCAGACGTGATGTCCAACAGGAAGTGACCCGGCGCTGGAGTGGCGCGTGGTATTATCAGTGAGTGCACTATGTAGGGTGGTATAATGGTGTCCGTGCTCTACACGCTGCACTTTGCAGATGCATATACAATTGTATTTTTAAAAACCAGACTAAAGGACTATCAGGGTGTCCCAGAAGTCTGGATCCACAGACCGTTTTCCATGTATGAAATTTTCATTTTCAAATCCAAAATGGCTTCAGAGCTAACAATAGAAGATTGATTTCAGTCCAAAGCTGTCAATCTGAACATCGGTTGTATATCTGTATTTAAATAAATAATTGCTTATGGATCCAGACATTTGGGACACGCTGTATAAACTTTTATTTACTTTTTTTTACTTTTTTTTTTTTGTTTGAGTTTTGTTGTATTTTTGCTTCCTAATGATCTTCAGATGAAGGTTAGAGATAACAGAATGATGGGCTTCCACTTTTCATTATTAATGATGGATACAGGATATTTCAGCTGGTTTACTTCGGACACAAAGTATGCTTCTTCCGTCTCGTACCATGAAAGAGTAGCACAATGAGTTTATTCAGTTTTACATGGTTGTTTAAGCAGAGTGCACACGACACGGTTTTATCCTGGTATGTGATTTGATGCTCCCCTCCCAATCCGGTTCATTCATCACCAGATGCATCTGTCAGCACGGTGACAACAAAGCCTCTGACATTTTCCACACGAGCAAGTTTGTGAGAATGTGATGGAACTCGTGGGGGTGTATGAAAGCCGCCGTTGGACCCATGGTGTTCGCTGAAGGCCACATCATAATCGCAGAAACTATAAGGGAGGGGAAGTCGTGATGCTGTTTATTGTGACGCTCTTGACTCGTGTCGCGTCCACTCGATGTCAATACAATTACGCTTCACATTTTAAAGAAATCCACATGATGCAAACGTGCGCTTCTCGTTCTTTTGAGGTTCACCAGCGCGCTAATGAAATCCTGCTCGGCGTTACGCTTTTAAAAATGGTCTCTAATTTTTTTTTCACTGTTTATCCTTTCCACTATTATACAGTGCTGAAATGTATTTTATATTTATATCTATGTAGACACATGAGTGTTGCAAAGAATAGATTAGTTTTGTGGTTAAGCTTTACATTTTACACTTGTGATGAATCTCTTACACTGAATCATGTGATATGTAGCACCAATGTATCATTTTGGCCAAATACAATCCTCTTTGTTTAAATATTAGTGTTTTCTTTGTTTTTTGTTTTTTTTTAAAGAAAATAATTCTTTTAACCTTTCGTTGTATTGTCATGTAATGATTTTAGATTTCATATGTGTTGGAAGTAAAAGTGTTGCGTAACGTCAGACGTTGTCCTGTACAATAAAGTGGACTTTACATTAAGTGACCTTGCTTGTGGACCTGCTTTGTGACTGGCCCTTCCTGATGACATCACACGCAGACGGTATGTCAGGTTAATGTGTGAGCTGCAACTCTCACTGCAAGAAAGACAGAAAGTTCATACACATACGCCGAGTGTCGGTCTTTATTTAAAAAAATATAATCGTTGGTAAATTGCTCTGGTGTAAGAGGAATAAAACACTTTGGGACGTGCTGTTAAAAGTAAATAATCGGTTTCAGGCTGGTAACAGTAACTTCATCACAACACCCTCTTGTTGATTATTTTACTATAACAGCAAGACACCAAGTGTTTTATTTCTTCCTTAAGATCCAGTATTTCTCTCTCTCTTACACACACACTCACACACACACACACACACACACACAGCATTTAGTGAGAATGTTCATTTCTCTATCGTCTGTGTTTCATTAGTATTCCGCGAGTGAGACAAGTTATATAACAAACAGCCTCGCCCCCAAAAGCAGGGTTACATAATACTCGCCTGAGAGAGAGAGAAAGAGAGAGAGGATGAGAAAGGAGAAACATAAAAGAAGAGCAAGAGAGAGAGGAGAAATTGATGGATGAATTATCTGATAAAAAAGAATGAAGGAGAAACAGGGAAGAGAAGGGAATAGAGAGAAAGCAAAGTACAGAGAGATGAGGGGAGAAAAGAGGGACAATGGGAATCGGTGATGACGGTTTAGAGGAGGTGAGGGATGATGGGAAAAGAGATGGGGTGAGGAGAACATGAGGGGAGAGATGGAGGGGTGAGGAGTGATGGATGAGAGGAGAGAGATGGATGAAAGAAGAGATGGAGCGGAGAGGGGAACGTAAGAGGAGATGAGGGATGGAGAGGCGAGAAGAACGAGAGGAGGAATGGGAGGCTGAACGGAGACAAAGGGAAAGTGGAAAGATTGATGAGAAGAGAAAAATTAGCGGACGGATAACAGGGCGGTTGCATGGAGGTTAGGAAGAGAGACAGAGGAATGGAAGGAGGAAAGGAACCAGAGGAGAAATGTGCTCAAATGGGAGATGTGGGCAGTGAGCAACAACACGGGGAAGAGGGCGAGAAGGATATTATTACACATAGGGAGGTAAAGGAGTGCTGGGAGCAAGGGATTATTACACACACGACAGAAAAGCAGAAACGAATGATCTGCAGCATAACCTGGACTCGGAGAGCAAGAGAGCGAGAGAGAGAGCGAGAGAGAGAGAGATTAATAGTTGAAGATAAAAGTGCAGTAAAGGTTTATGGGACATGAGGAGGAGGAGGAGTATGAGAGAGGGGTGAAGGACAAAACCAGCCATCCATATGTGTGTGCACACACACACACACACACACACACACACACACAAACAGGGGAACTTCTATAGACCATAAAACAGAGTGCTTCCTTACGCATTTTCTGACTGACCTCCATTTTGTTCTGCAGAATAATGAACTCATTTACTCTGTTTTTCCATCTCACGTTGCCTCACTGTACACTGTGTACTTCACTATCTAGTTTGCAACATCCCAAACTGACACATTACTGTGACGTGTCTCATACAGGATACAGGAAGCATACACCATTTTAAAACCCAAAATGTCCACCCTAAACATTCGGCTTCTAATGTGCATAGATGTGTGCGGTGTCAGCGTTCTCACTCTTTTTCAGAACTGAAATGATCACATGGTCTGTACGTTACGAATACGATACTGCGTGCTACAGCTCATGATCCTTGTTAAATAAACATCTGCTAAACCACTAGCTTTGCTACTGTAGCTAGCTGGCTGACTAGCATACTCCTGTGTCTGAGGACGAGATGCTTACATTAAATTTACACCACAGCGTTTTGAATTCTGGATTCTGATTGGTCAGAAGGTGTTGATTCATTTTCTACAACAGCAGCTCTGACAGTAGCGCAGGTTTATATTTACATGCTCATTATAATAAGTTAGCGTTTCTATAGTAACAGCTCCTTCACATGGAAGAACCTCCACATGAACAGATATAAACACGTGTGTGATTGTTAATGTGACATTTTGTGTTTAATTTACTCATTTACGGAAGGAGTCTCCACCGTCAGGAAGTCTTCAGGACAGAGATTTCTGGTTTCTCTGTAACGTAACAAACATTGCAATTTTTTTGCCTTATTAACTTCAAGAGAGAAAAAAAGGCTGGTGAGGGAATGAACGTTTATAGCTGCTATAATGTAAATACGAACAAGAACTCGTTTTGTGTATTAACATTCAATGTAACTATAAAGAGATACATTGTTTTTTTTTAAATAAATAATTTGTTAACGTCGGCAAATTACTGTAGTATAAGAATAATAAAAGACTTGCAGTAACAGTGAAAACAAAATCATCTTTGATGTATTAACAGGAACTCTGCTTTATGTCGGCTCACATCACACCACCGTCACTGATTATTTTCCTATAACGGCGCATTCCCAAGTGTTTTACTCCTTATTTATCACATATACTGTATTTTAGTTAGAAAATATAATATATGCGCCTGAGAACTGAGGAGAAAAGCAAATGCTGACGTTGCTAAAATGACTGATGCTTCGCACGCAGCAGTGAAACTACAACCAGGTCACTTTATTTCTCATGCTTTCTTTCAGTTTTTCATATTTTATTACAAAGTTGTTAAATATTTTTTTTTTATAAAAAAAAAAAAAAAGAAAAAAGGAGAATGGGATACAGTAATAAATTGCTGTAGTAGGGAGACACAGAACACTGGTCATTGCATTTCACATGAGAAACGTTTCAGGAAGCAAAATAAAGACAAAAAGTGTCAATGTAATCGTATCATTTATAGCCATTTATTCATCATTGATAAACTTTACATATAAAATAACATTTTTCTTTTTTATTTCAAAGTGAAAAACAAGATACAGGAGATTTATAAGCAAAAGACAGACATCTCAGATAGAAGACATGTCCTCTCAGACATACTGTAGGTCCAATATATCCTTGAAGCAATGTTGGTAATGGAAGTTTATCCCTAAAATGCTTTTTATCCTTTAAATTCATAAAATATAATTAAATCCAATTAAACAAATACCCAAACATGCAAAAACCATTCATAATGAATGCAAACGTATTCAGTCTGTAAGCATTGTGCAAATGACTTCTCGGAAACTTTGTATTCTTTGTCGAGGCTGTCTTCATTGTCAAGAGTTTAAACATCAGCAAGCTGCTTTAAAAAAATATCACTCAGTAGCATCGGGAGAATCGTAACGTTCTGCATTTTCTTCGTCTCTCAGGTGCTAAAAGGCCAAACGAGTGCTAGTTCCCACACTTAGGTGTGTTGGAATAAAAGATTTGCATAAACCTCTGAAGAATGTAAATAGACCTCGAATGCAAATATTTAACTAGACATCACGAAACGTCGGCCGCGCCCTCGGCCCATGCCGGATGCGCGCCCGGTTCACGACATTCACAGCACATTCGGTCGATCCTCTCTTCATCATCCGCAGTTCAACATAACAGAGGCATTTAAGGCAAATCCAAACACGCTCTAACATTATGTCCTGCTTTTTCCCCCCACACACACCTAGTCTACAGGAAGTGGCAGGTGGAATGACAGCAGGGATTACAATCATGTATTACAGAGAAGCAGCGATCTACCACGGCTTTTGGCCAGGAATCAGATCCCCGGCCAGCACTGTTCGCTTTGGTAGCGTTCACTATTCAGACCAGTTCACAATTCCCATCCCTGTGCTTAGCCTCTTCTAACATGAGCTTCATGCCTGCTGAAAATATACATTTCTCATTAAGCAATGGAGATGTGCACAGGACTGTTTTTTTAACTTCCACACATACTTTTGTTTGTAGCTGCCTGTGATATTTTCTAACGAACTTCAGTTTGTTCTGTTTCACAACATATAAACATTCATTTAAACCACAGCAACACTAAGCTATGACCTTATTTTGTTCCATGAGCTTCATTACTGACTATACGAAAGAAAACAAAAACGTTGGGTCCTGCGAGATCCCAGTCCTGAAGAACTACGAGCAAATTTCTTAAAAGTTAGTCAGATTCACCCTGAATAAATCGTAACAAAGTACAAACGTGAAATATGTCCAGTTTCGACCAGTCATGATGGTGCTGAAAACCTGACCCTAATCACTATATACTCTTGGAAATATAGGCTCCAAACTGGACTTTACTTTACCATCAAGAGGATGGGTTTAACTTGTAAACATGAATTGTATCGTATTGAATTTAAAGTATATAATTTGAACCTAAGGGCCACCTTTAAAGCTTGAATCTAAAAGCTTTTCGTGTAAAAGCTATGAGTACAACCGCAACAAGGAAAAGTACAGTTGGGTACCATTATTTCTAAGAATGTACATGAAAATTAATTAGGACCCGATTCCCAAAACTGTTCAATTTCAGCTGGTGAAGGTCAATATGATGCTCATTCTGCCTTTCGCTGCATTGTTTTTTTTTGGAAAAGCAGTCCAGATTGGTCGACGTGAAATACGACCACATGGGACATAATATAAGCCGGCTCTACACCGTAGACCCGATTTTTCTGTCACATGCAAAAGCTGCACACCGCAAAAAAACACCTTGGTTCGTGAGTTGACCGATCTAGTGCCGTCGACAACAAAAGGTCTCGCAGTGGTGGAAATGTTTAATAAAAACCTGCTATGATATTCATCTAAAAGCCAGTAATCGGAGGACCGTGTAAGATCATACAGCTCACCACACAGGTACCAATACGGTAGTGGCCATGGCATAAACGAAACATGCAAACGGACAGTAAAATTTCCTTTTCACCTCAAACTCGAGCTCGGATTGTGCTGATCGATCATGTTAGCACAATGTTAAAGAGCAGGTCTGTTGCTAGAGGACTTCATTGTATACTTGGACATGGTCTTACCACAGGCTGCTGTAGAATTCTGCCAACATTTTATTGGGATCATCTCGGCTTAGTGTGACAAGTAATAATCTTAAAAGACCTCAGAGATGTCACTGTGTAAAACTGGCTTTAGTCAAGGCAGACCATCTTACTAAAGGTAGTCATTAGATGCTGTTGAATTTGTTGGGTGGGTGGAAGGAGCTTTGCAGTGGGGATTTTAAAAATCAGCTTTGTGTGATGTAATGAGAGAGGAAGCTACCATAATAGGATTTATCTGTGGCCCGAGTGACGCTCAGCCTCACGTCAAATCCCAGCAAACATCTGGCCTGAACATTGAGGTAACCAGAATGTGAGACCTCTGCTCAACAAAGCTCAACATTATAATGTGGGGGAAAAACTGCTTTATTGGAATAGCTGATAGCATTTGGCAGTCATACTCAGCCAGCTGGGAGCAATAAGGGACCAGGCACAAGCCCAAAGAAAATATTTTATTTTGAGTCTAGAGATCTGTACTGCTATGGTTTATGCAAATGGGAAGTAATGAATGAATCTGAATACGCAAACTGGTCAATAACTCCCTATTAAACCAGCCAGCTGTCATTATTAAAATCCTGATAATCCACACACATACAC
>JAQQZU010000021.1:2082128-2093564 GCA_030068025.1 Parauchenoglanis punctatus
CAGTACCCATTACGATAATCAAAGGTCCACGCAAAGCAAAAGTAGGTGTGTGTATGTGTGTGAGAGAGAGAGAGAGAACCATGTTTATATTACATTGTGGGGACCAAATGTCCCCAAAATATGATAAAAAAAACAAACAAACAAAAACTGTTATTTTTACCTTTTAGGGACATTTTTCTGGTTCCCACAAGGGAAAACAATTTTACAAAAGTGTTGTATTTTGATTACTTGCGGTTATAGTTAAGGCTGGGTAAGAGTAAGGGTTAAGCCCATTGAAATTAATGGGAGGTCCCCACAAAGACAAAAACTCAAAGTGTGTGTGTTTTATCTGGTCCAGCTACTGACGGAGATCCGTGAGGAGCGTAAGACTTCACAGATCATTAACTGGCTAAATGCAGCGCGGGCAGAAAAACAGCTGAAAAACAAATGAGTGACGATAAACACTTAGGACACGGTGAGAACTTTAACCCTGGACCTTAAACAGAGTGTAACAAACAATACAAGCCTCAAAGCTGAGAGAGAGATAAACAGCACTTTAATCCCAGCCCTTTATACCTGGCCATGTACATTATAGAACATATAATGAGATTTAAGAAGAAGATGACGTGATAAACAGAGCAGAACATCCCAGATTTCAGTACATCCTAACATTCAGTAGTTACTCATGGGAGGGACTTTTCAGATTTCTTTATCACCATTATAGCAGGACATCTTCACACCTGGTCAGCAGTAATTTGCCAAAACTGTTTATTTAAATATTTAAATAAAATCAGTGTTTTGAATTGTAACGTGACCTTGTAAAGTGTGAATGGCACGAACTATGCAAATAAATCTATTTTATTATCACTGTTAGCCCAAGCACCTACTGCTTCGTGATTTTCAGTCAGGGTTTTTCTTATAATTATTCTGATTATCTGGAAACAAAGTGATGGGATGCAAAGATCTTATAGCGTAGAAACACCAAATTTGGTAGATTGGTTGAGTATGACTCAGATAAGTAGTGTTGTAGCAACAGTGAAAAGCAATCATCTACTTTTGCAGTAGTTTGCTAAATATTCAAAACTAAAATGTCTGTGAATGAGATTTCCATTTTGCCTGATGCTTTTCCCCAAAACTACTTACAATTGAGAGGATACAACTAGTTAGGCTGAGTCGGGATTTGAACTCAACATTCCGGTCAGAAGCCGTAACCCACTGAGCCGCCGCATCGCCAGGCCACCATTTTCTTTCCTAATCATCATAAAATTGGTGAGAAAATACCCAGGAGTCTGAACCCCAAGAATTATTGATCTCATCTATGCCACTGTGACCGAACACTATTTCCAAACCAGTAACAATTGACCAGAAACTATTTTAATACGTGCGTTTTACTGCGAGCTGCAGTTTTATTATTCTCTTTCCACACTAAAACACCAGTAAGTCTGCAGGCAAAGTGTTGAGCCTATAATTACTGCTCTGCATTAACACCCATGCTGGGCTCTGCATCTATATTAGTCACTTCTACAGATATAATTAAAATGGCGCTTTCATTTAAAGAGTTTGGAAGTCAATATCATGTCCAGAAGTCTACAAATTGATTACAGGTTTCATCCTGCTTCATATAAGTAAAGAAAACAGTGTTCTTTAGGTGCCTGAAAGCAGCAGGGATGAAAACACACCATGATAATTAACACACCTCTCGGGTTCCTCATTTGGACGCTAACTCGCACGAATGGCAGTGCATTGTGGGATTTAATACGTCATATATTTTCCAAGATGCTCTTAGGCATGAACATGTATAACATCATATCTGTGAGAGCAGTGAAGTGTGTGTGTGTGTGTGTGTGTGTGTGTGTGTGTGTGTGTGTTCTGTGCCGTGTGCTCACCTCGGGTGAACCGGAGCCCTTTCCCTGCAAACTCCTTCTGCAGAGCGGCAACAAACTTCTCCCTGATCTTCTCTTTCTGAAGCAGAGCCACAATCAGAAGTATATAAATAAAGACTGAATTTATTTCTCGATTCTGATTGGATGGAAGGTGTTGATTAACTTATGTTGATTGTTTTCACAAAAGACACGCTACATTTATCGCAAGCTGCTAATAACGACGAAAAACGTATAATTATTTATATGGTAACGCAGTAAGGAAGGAGCCTCCAGCGTCAGTCCTTTGAAGCATTAAGTCAAGTCAAGTTTATTTGTATCGCACATTTCATATGACAGGCAAAGACTCAACGTGCTTAAAAATAAAGGGGGAAAGATGCTCGACAAATAAGATATGACAAGTCTAAGATCAAAGCTATTATAAATGAATTAAAGCAAGATACAATAAACAAGTGAAGGTAAAACATAAGATCGGAAGTTTGTAACAAAAATAATGGGGCGGTTACGGCAGTAAAACTGATTATACAAATTCTAAAACTTGTGAGAAAAGATATGTTCTTTAGCCTACTTTTAAAAGACCTTCTTTCACGTGGTAGTCAGGAGACGGTTATCTGATGACCCGAGTGATTTTAACGGTGTGTATTCTGTGAGCATGCAGTCATCCTAGGACGGAGCCAAGCCGTGTATAGATTTAAAGACAATAAAATGCATTTTAAAATCAGTTCTTTGTTTGAATGGAAGCCAGTGGAGAGAGATTAAAACAGGAGTTATGTGTTCAAATCATCCCGGCAGCAGCTTTCTGCACAAACTGAAGTTTATTTAACATGTTCTCCAGTCCGGCAAAAAGTGCATTACAATAATCACGTCTGCTGCAAATAAAAGCATGAACTAGCTTTTCAGAATCTGACTGAGATGATAAGGGACTAACTTAGACGCTAAAAAGCAGAGACGTTATTTACATGCTTCTTAAAGATGAGATCGGCATCTAAAATCACCCCCAGGCTCTTGGCATGCTCGAGTTCTGGCCTGCTTAAGTTTTCCCACATAGAAAAGTGTTCAGGACATAATTCCGTCTCTGAGTTCAGGACACTTTCCTACTGGCTTTCCCAAACATTAGTTAGTCTGCTTTCAAACCTTGGTTAACTGTTTTGGTTAAATGTTAGCTAGCTTTCTATGTTTGCATTTAATTTCATGATATAACGCTTAAATAATGCTAGCTTGGAGCACTGCAGGATCAGACTGCAGACATTCTCCAAACATTTTCCTTCTTTCCTGTGTACCTTATCAATTTCTGCAAATTCGATTCGCTCCTCCAGCGTGCAGCTCCGTCCGATCGGCGAGATGTTCAGCATGCCGTTACGAAACTCGATGAAGGTGCCTCTGCAGTGAGACGGGAGAGTTAGCATCATGGGACTTTAATTCAGGTATACACGTTTCCATGAACACACTCACACGGTGTTTCCTTCCCCATGACGAGCCTCTGTGGATTTTCTGGCTCACATCAAGGTGATTACCGTTAGCGTGTTGGACATGGAAAATAACTCAGCATTTTTAAATTCCACTTGTTAGCTTTAGTAAAGGAATAAAACTGCTGTAGGAACGTAGGAGCTGCTGCTATCAGCTAAACACCAACAAGATGAAATCCACTGATGGAATAAACACTTATAGCTAAAAAGCTAAATTATTCATGGCTGTATAAACCTGTAATGGGCTTCAGTTTTTATCCAACACTTCAAGAATCCGACAGTGTCACAACTCGGTTCATAGTGTAGATGCTAATTAAATAAGCTAATAACACACATCAATTGGTTCCATGGTGATGCTGAAAGCTCATTTCTGATTGGTCAAAAGGTGGCGATTAGGTTTTTTTACAACAGCAGCTGCAAATCACAGGTTTATATTAATGCACTCATTCTAATAAATGTCATCATTTCCATAGCAACGGCTCATTCGCATGGTGGATTGTTTATGGTGAAGTTTTCTGTAAGGAAATGTGTACTGCACATCAGCGTTTTGTAACAGTCAGAGGTGGAGCTGGAACTTCTCTTAAAGCTGGAAATGTTTTAAGACATCCTGAGCACAGAGGAGTTCACGCTTTGCGCTTTCTCAGTAACATAAGCTGCTTTTTTTTTTTAGTAATGCCAAAAGAGAAGAAAAAGAGAAGCAGGCGACTGTTTATAGTCACTATAATGTAAATGAAAGCAGGAACTGACTTCTTTTGCCGGGGTTCCATAACACTGAATGTGCTTTTAAATGGATAAAAATGATGATTTTCTTTTGTAAATAAATTGCTTTCATTACTTCTTTATTTAGCACAGGAGGCGTTCAGCACGGGGGCGTGTTGCGCTGAGGAGGCGCTCGGGTTCACGGTCAGGTCAGTTGTACAGTTTGTGCTCCGAGTGTTGCATCATACATCATACAGTGCAGCCGTCTGCGGAGTAACAGCTTCAGGAAACGGGCCTATTACAGCCAACTTCACACCATCATCACTATCTGCTACAATCACTGGAAAGTTCTCAGAGAGACAAAGTCCCACATGTTGGTTAAACCACACTGAGCCTGATATTGTGCATTAAGAAGATTAAGAAAGAAACAAATCACAACAGGATGTGCTGTTAGAGGAAAATAATCAACCTGATGAAGCAGAGTTACTGTCACAGTTGATTATTTTCCAATAACATCACATCCTGAAGTGTTTTATTCCACCAATACCACAGCAATTTGCCAAAGGTTGCAATTTTTTTTTTTTTTTTTTACAGTGTGGAACTTCCGTGAGACAAATTCGTTCACCCCCTCTCTTTTTTCTTTCTACTAATCACAAGTCAAAAAAAAAAGAAAAATGCAGCTTGTCATATAACGGCGAAACAGCAAAATCCAAACTCCTCTATCCGGAAAATCTTCCCATCTCGGAAAACTTGTTCCAGCGTCATCTTTGACTGTTACTGATCCATAAACATGTCTTTATGAGACATTATGCTTTTTTCTGTTAAACCATTCATGTGATTTGCAGCTGCACTAATGTCAGAGCTGCAGCTACTGAAAATGGAGCAACTCCTTCTGACCAATCAGAATGAAGAATTCCACAGCACAGCGGTGTACTAAGGCTAAGCCAGAGGCCATAATACAGAACAAGGATTAGAGGTCATACAGGAGACACTGTAGAGTTTCGAGATGAATCTGCTGCACCATGGCAGAAATATTTCACACCAAACTGCTGTTACGGTCTCAACCACGTGCGCTGTTCAGGAGGAGGCACACAAACCATCAGCTGTTGCTACAGAACACCAGACTGAACGTGAGGAGGGAAAGCAGACGTCTCACCGTTTCTTAGGGAGTTTGATCAGACCCATGTATCTGAGACAGAAGTTAATCAGATCCTGCAGCAGCTCTTCACCAAGGCGGTTCTGAATCGCCTGCAACACACACACACACACACACACGGGTCCTCATACTGACGTAACATCACTGCTTCTGAAATGCCATTTTGGTAGAAAAACCTAATTAGTAGATTTCAGTGCCTTACATAACCATGTTTTAGTGCACTCCTGGGCACAACAAAATGAGGCAAAAACAATATTGCAAAACATTAAGCTTTTAATAGTCTCACCAAAAATCACTGGGAAGAAAATGAACAAGAATTAAAAAAAAAAAAAAGCGCCCCTGAGACGTTGGCCTTCTTTTGCCGGTCGCTGCTCGTTGCTGAAGCTGTCGGGGGGAAAAGCTGGAAACAGGGAAGTTCACTTACACAGTCTTCTGGTGCGCAAAGAGAAAATCAGGAAAAGATTGCAATGTTTAAATGAAATAAAATTGAAACTAACTTGTCTGGCTGTTCCAAAATATCATGAGTGGAACGACACGGACGCTTCTTCATGTAAAAAGCCGTCTGCAAGTTCACCCACAAGACTTCAACATTTAAAGGGAATCAAAGGAAAAGCTCCCACACCGATTTACTTTATCTATTTGGTTCATTCTTGCTCATTCTCCTGACCAACGATTTGCTGTTGAGACCATTACAAGCTTAATGTTTTGCAATATTGGCTTCATTGTTTTTGCCCAGGAGTGCACAGTCCACATTCTTTACCGAGCTTTATACCACGTGGAATTCTGGATTCTGATTGGTCAGAAGGTGTTGATTAGTTTTCTGTTACAGCAGCTCTGATGGGTTTATATTAACCATGAGGTGTGATCAAAAAGGTTCGAGACCGTTCCTGTTGCGGATGAACGGAGCGTGAGTTTTTGTGACAACGTGCACATGCTCATTTGCAATTTTATTATGGACCCATGGCTATGAAGCGACGAGGGAGAGGTGTTCTGAGTGGGACTCGCCTTCAAGAGAGGCAGGAAGTCACTAGAGGACACCGAGAGGTCAGTATGTCCCTTCATGAACACAACCTTTGAAAATGTTCACCATCAAAATTTGTTTCTTTTTGGTCTTATTAACTTAAAATGAGAGAAAAAGCAAGCGAGCCTGGTGAGGGAAAGACTGTTTATAGCTGCTCTAATGTAAGTGAGATCAGGAAATAACTCGTTTCACATGTTCCGCAATGTTAAATGTACCTATAAAGTGATAAAAATGGAATGCTCTCTGTAGAATTTTCCCACTGCATCTTAGCACTTTACACTTTTTACATTTACTTTAAGTTGTAGCACAATCTGCAGTGATTTTTGAAATTCACGACAATAAAAAAATGTGTCTACTATAAGACAGTTTATTGCTTATAAAAACTGAACTCATGTGCAGTTGTAATTTATGTTGGATGAGTGAGAAGCAGTGACTGATAAACAGAAATAAAACTAATTTTAATAAGTGCATGATTAATCAATGCTTTTTTCTCTCTCAGAGAAGTTCCAGCGACTCACTGACCCGATACTGCGCCGCTCCTGTTCTAATGTCTTTAACAGAAAATTCCAGGAAGTGATCAATACATTTTTCATGAAAACGGAAAATCTAGTAAATATTAACCTGGCAGAAAAATAACTTCACACACAGCGCACACACACATACACACACAAAAGTCCCTTCAGACTTTTACTTGACACAGACAAAAAAATACAGGGTGTGTGTGTGGGTTCTGAATTGCCTGCAGTGCTTCCAAACACACAGCCTACCTCACGCATATATTCACAACTCATAAAAACAAGGTTAATCACACACACCTGTTTGGATAGCAGTTGGCCATCTTTGTATTGCACTGTGCCGTTTTCAGCAAACACGTAGTCATACTTGTGTATAACTGCAGAGAGAGAGAGAGAGAGAGAGAGAGAGAGAGAGAGAGAGAGAGAGAGAGAGAGAGAGAGAGAGAGAGAGAGAGAGAGGAACCAATGGTTTGATGATCTCTCTGCTCTAACACAACGAGTCACATCATCGGTTAATGATCAGGTTTGTTACAGGAGAGACAAAGATTATTTCTTTCCTTCTTTATTCTTTTACTTGTTTGATTTTTATCTTCTTAATTTTTTTCCTTGAATTCTTCCATTCTTAGTTACTTCATTTCAATTTCTTTTTTCCCCTCCTTTCTTTCTTTTCTTATTTCCGTAATTCTGTTGATCTGTCTTTCTCTCTCTCATCCATCTAATTTTCTTTCTTCCTTTTTTGTTTTCTTTCTTATTCCTTTCCCTCATGTCCAGTGGGATTCAGAAACACTGCCTATATTTTCCTACTGTTTGAATTAAATAGTTTTCCGTTTACACTGCACAACACTGGGTTTTAAATCTATTTAAATGTCTTAGTAAATGATGTATGAGTTTTCTGATACCCGAGCCTACACTCTGACTCCCTCTCGACTGGAGCCTAATTAACACCAGGACACAAACACAACACCATTAACACTACCGACTCTCTCTGTCCTCATCGTCCCTCTGCACACGCTGGACACCATGCGGCTTCAGAGTAACGAGTAAACAGCAGCATCTCTCTGACAGGAACTCGAGTCATGTTTCGAGGCATTTAAAGCATGTGATCCGTGTGTGACTCTCAGCGCTGGACTTGTAAGATCAGTAAGTTCATCCGTTCGCAGACGAGTGACGTGGCTGAACACGACCTGCCACATGGTCAGCGTCAAACCACACGGCCTCTGTACAATAAAGAACCTTCAATTATTCCTAAAACTGACATCTTAGTGAAAATCTGGAAGCCTGTAAAATAAAGAGATCTGCGGTGCTGGAGCTGTTCCACGCTTTGTGCATCAGGGTTATATTAGATAAGGATTACTCCCATGAAAAGTTTTCAGCTTCATATCAAGGATCGGGTTTGGATCGCTTTCTAATGGAACAACACTGCTGAGGGTTCTACATGGAATCCTTTAAGGGTTCTTTCAAACGGACAACTGAAGAAACTTGAAGGGTTCCAGATTTGACCTAGAACAGGCCTCGACCGCGAAGGAAAGAAAAGGCATATTTTGTGCAAAGCTTCCATGTGAGACACGTAAATGCAGAAAAAGTCGCAGAAGGGTTTTTGCGGAGAATTTGCGGAGGTTTTGCCGCACAGACAGCCAGCAGGTAGCGGTCACGTGCGTTCAAAACAAAAACAGCATTTTGGATTCTGGGAAGGGTGAGCCGGCCACTTTAAACACAGGAGACTGTTGCTAAATAATCTATAGCCCACCTAGCGCTAGTGATCTAACATCAGATAACTGGATAAAAGTTTGCCACAGTGTAATGTAAAAAAAGGTCAGTAAAGAAGACAGACTTGTGGCTACGTTTACTGGTGAAGTCAAACTCATTGTCATTAATAACCATTTAAAATGTTTTCTCTCTAATACGTGACCCAGCTATGATTTATTGTCGTAGATGACTGTCACAGAAAAGACATGGAAAAGAGAGATGAGAGAGTGGAGTGATTAAAGTGATAGACCAGTGATGTTTCTCACCGTCGTCTCCTTCTCCGAGCTGCTCTGCGATTTTGGAGTAGTCAGACCCGCCCACTACTCCGATCTTCACTTTAGCACGCAGAGACTGAAAAAACGTATCCAGTTGAGGGGCGATCTTCTGCACACACACACACACACACACATTAACTCATCTGTGTCAATGTGAAGGCAATCAGTGAGTTTTAAGTCTATATTATAATTTTGATGTCAATGCAGTTATACCAGCAGTCAGACAGGGCTGAGTGACAGAAAACAAATGTCTGATGGAAATCACAATACTTTCCCACGGTACACAATATCGGTCATGATCTTTAGGTGCACTGAAACCTTGAAGCCTTTTTATTTTGACTCGTTTGAATGGCAGCGATCTATCCAAACACACAGAGATAATAATCCGGTGACTACTCAGGTGATTACGCACGGCACACAATAACACAATATCTAGTGACGATGTCAGAGAGCTCATCTGCATATTGCACCCGTCCGCTATTTCAGTAACACAAAGGTCAATAATGTCGCGATAACGACTCACTAATCATAGACTGCAATACAATCACTATGATTGTGTTTGGCGAGTAGTTGCAAATACCGCAGCAGATCACCACACACAGCCAAAATCAACACACCATCAACATTACGCTCGTCAACAACATCCAACATGCAGTACGTCTCCATGTTACACGAAATAAGAGGTTTTAACACTCTGTGTAGTGAAACATAATCCATAAATGTAAACTGAATTTAAAAAATTACTTTAAGCTCTCATTGCCTATATAACCATGACTTGCTTCCTACCTAGAAGTTTGGTCATATCAGGTGATGTGGAAGGGATCCACTGCTGTTCCACGCAGGCTCTCCACTGGTGTCCCTCAGGGTTCAGTACTTGGTCCTTTTCTGTTCTCCCACTATACTAGATCTATTGGTGAGGTAATATCCTCACATGGGTTCTGATACCACAGCTACGTAGAGGACACTCAACTTATCCTCTCTTGTCCTCACTCAGACGGCCATGTCTCTGCGCAGATCTTTCCATGTCTGGCAGATATCTCATCATGGATGGCAGCTCATCAGCTGAAACTCAACCCTAGCATAACTGAACTGCTACTCATCCCAGCTGATTCATTCGCACATCAGGATCTTGTGATCTCCATGGACAACTCTCCAGTCACAGCACATAACCTTGGGGTAACCATGGACAATCACCTGCCCCTTTCCTCTCATATTGCTAATCTTTCTCACCCTTTTCAACATCATAAGTATTTGTCTATTTCTTTCCACACAGGCCACTCAGGTACTTGTTCAGTCCCTTGTCATCTCGTGACTAGACTACTGTAACTCAGCCCTGGCAGGTCTGACATAATAATTTATAACTCTAGGGGGTGAAACATAGGCCTTAAATGTAGACTGAATCAAAGTTTAATTCTCTGGTCTCTATATAAACTCAACATATTGTATGAAATAAGGCATTACACACAATGGGTTGCACCACTCTGTAGTTGCGAAATTGCATAGAATAAGGGCTTAAAACACTATATAGTCACTATATTGCAGGGAATGAGGGGTTGTAACACTATGGAGTCACTATATGGCATAGAATAAGGAGTTATAACACTGTCTTAGGATTATAGTCTGAATCCCAAATGACTCCCTGCTTCCTTTATTGCATGGAATATCGTGTGTGACAGGCTTTAAATGTGGTCTGAATCCTAAATCACTTCCTGCTCACTGTATAAACTCTCAGTGCTGAATGAAGTAAGAGTTATAACACACTGTAGTGTGAACCGCACCAGCGAGAATGGGTTTGACCTTTCACCTACAAGATCAAAAAGCCTAATTGCTCTACTTCAAGCTGACTTCATGCACCACCAGACAGGTTTGTTTTGTTTTCTGAGCAACACAAACACAGGTTTGGAAATATCGGTTTTCGGATGCATACATTATAAACACCAGGAATTTCGCGTATGTAAAAAAAAAAACGAAAGCAAAAGTAAATGCTACGTGCAATTTTTAGAAAAATCATAAATGCACGAGCAGCAGTGCACTCTGCACCATGTGCAAGAAAAATCCGAGGGATTCCGATGTTAGAATGAAAATAACACGAGCATCATGCTGTTACCTCTCTGGGAGCAGTCAGTGTCCCGTCCACATCAAATAAACACAGCACACTTCTGTCCTCGGGAACAGTTTTCCTCTCCATGCCGAAAATATCCAGAAATCAAGTCGGATTCTAAGGCAATAAAAAGCTTAAATAAATAAAACGCACCAATTATGCAAATGATGAGGTAAGTCAGTGAGTCGAAACTCAGATTAACGCCTCTTTCTTTAAATCGAAAGATAAAAAAAGGGTAAAATAATGAGTGCAAATGGTTTAAAATAGATTAAAAGACGACGCTTTGTGCTGTAATTAGTCCAGAGGAGGAGATAATAAACCGCACCGCAGTCGCCTGCTCTCTGGCTGCGTGTCAACACTCGCGTTTCTGTCTGTGGTTTTTTTTTTTTACTTTTTCACGCCCGCGTCCTCGCCAGCCAATAAGAACGCGGGTCACGTGACAAAGGGGGCGTTAACGTGTGCTGAAACGCATAAACCCTGCGTGGCGTCACAGTGTTGCCTTGGCTGTGGCTGGGATCAACGCTAGTAAACTGTGGAGCCAAGGAACTTCTTGTTCAGATGGATCACAGACACACGCACGAACGCACGCACAAATATA
>JAQQZU010000021.1:2164545-2178744 GCA_030068025.1 Parauchenoglanis punctatus
ATATATATATATATATATATATATATATTTGTGTGTGTGTGTGTGTGTGTGTGTGAGAGAGAGAGACTGAATGTGGTTGAACGTTCTGGACACGCAGATGTCCTCCTCTCGGCCCCTTGAGACCCTGAATTAGATTTGTTGATGCGGTGATGTTGTTCCTGGTGGTTTTTATGGTGCTCCTGTTTTGTTCTCATGTTTTCAGTTTAGTGTGAACGTGCTTAGGGTTCAAGCCACTCTCACTGTGACCCTCAGCTTTAGTGTGTGTGTGTGTGTTTAGATGTAGTTCAGTCTGTGAGTGTGTATAGTTTAGTTCAGTGTACGAGTGTGTTGTAGTTTGTTGTGTGTGTGTACAAGTGTGTAGATGTAGTGCAATGTACAGGTGTGTATAGTTGTAGTTCGGTGGATTAGTTTAGCTGTGTGTGTGTGTGTGTGTGTGTGTGTGTGTGTGTTCATTGTTTTGTGTGGGTGCCAAGTCTCCAACACGTATAAAAATGTCTGTTTTAAACAACGGGATGTCACTGCGCACACTTCCACACACTTTACGTTGGCGTGGTGTTCAGCGGTACATCCACTAGAGGGCAACTCAGAGTCAGGCGTTTCCAACAACAACAAACGTGGCAGGAGCAGGAGGTCGTAATAACGTACGATACAATACGAACAAATACGAATAGTGTCGCTTGAGCTATTTGCTATGCCGCCCCCACGATTCCCAGTGGTGCTGCTCCGTTCCGCCCCGTAGCTGTAGGCCTTCAGAAAACGCCATGAACGCAGAGTACCGACTGAAGGCTCCGCCCACTTCTGTATATGTATTAATGTTGAACATAAATAAGCCTTTAGTTGTAGTCCTGTGTGTGTGTGAGAAACTCTTTGAAGACCACAAAGTACAGAATATTCTCACACACATGTTGGTTTTACTGTCTTTGTGAGGACCTTCCAGACATAATGATTAACGCAGCTAATTAACGCTAACCCTAACGTTAACCTCCGTAACGAAAAGGAAACTTTTACCTTTTTTTTTTGCTTAAAAAGAAAAAAAACTTTCTGAGGACCATCAAAAATTGGCTGCACACGGATAGTAATACACTAACACGACCTCTAACACGTCCTCATGAGGGTATAAACCCTTCCCCAACACACACACACAAAAACAAAAAAAGCTAAATAATGATTACATCAGTGCAATTTGTGTAAAGAAACGTGTGTGAGTGTCAGAGAACCCAGGGTCCTGCAGAACCCACCCCGGTCTGTCCGAGCTCTGCACCGTGTGTGTTTCTCTGTGTGTTTGTGTGTATGCGCGCTCCCGCCCCCGCGCGCGCGCCCGACGCGCGCTCCCAGCGCCCCCTATCGGTGCGCGCGTGCCAGTAAGAGGAAGCCCGACGCGCTCCGCTGTTTTCTGTTTTGTCAGAGTTGAAAATCCGCCGAGCCGCCATTTTCCCCCACCGTCTCTCCCTCTGCCACAACAACAATCTCGCGGAAAGCAGGCAGCAGCGCGGCGCGGACCGACCCGGAACCCACCGAACCACAGCGGGACCGCGCGCGAGCGGCTCAGACAGGCGGAGCAGCACCGCGCGCGCGGGATTCGGGCCCGGAGCCGGACTCGCTTTATTCCCCTTTGTGCCTTTGTGTGATTTCGGCTCCTTCGCCCATTTCGTGAATCCCAAACGGAGCGGATTTACCGGAGCCGCCGAGCGGGATCGCGCTTTGTTTCCTCCCGCTTCTGCTTTTCCCACCCAGAGGAATATCTCCAGCAGCCGCCTCGCGCCCCTGCACCCGGATCTTACCTTTATTATTCATTATATAAACATCTGCTTACAGAAATACTCAAACTGGAGTGTAATTAGTGAGGACCCCCCCCTCTCGGAGTCACGTGGTAGGTTCCACCTTTTTTTCTTTGTTACTTTAAACTCGGCAGCAGCAAATAATCTCAGATTAAATGTGTTTTATGAGGATTAATCCGCGCTGCTGGACTCCACATGGACTCGGCTGGACCTGGACTGTGTTTTTCGGGTTGGGTGTGTGTGTGTGTGTGTGTGTGAGGAGTTTTCAGGCTTGTGAGCGATTTCCTCTCGTTTTTGTTTTCTTGCAGTCAAAACCGCAAAAGTAGGTCGAGTCATAAAACCTCCTCATTTCTGCCTGAAATCCGCCTGTTTATGGCTCATAACGCGTCATAACGCCTGTAAGTCCTGGTCCTCCTCACACACACCCCAGTTACTGCTCACCGCCTTTATTCCAGGCTTTTAAAGGTTCATTTCGAGCCAACAGCACTTAGATGGAATAAAAATAATAACACAAATGATGATTATTTTTTGTAAAAGCACCCTTTCCCCGGCGGCTCCTCTCCCAGTCCCGCCTCCACACCAGTGATCCTCAGATTAAATTTTAATCTCGGTTATTCTTCCTCCTTCACACCTTTAATATTGATGCTCGTTCTGATATCCTGACCTTTACCGGTATATAAAATAACACACAAGGTCAGCAGGGCTGTGTGTGTGTGTACATGTATGTGTATATATTTGTAATTTTATTGTTGCCCCTGGGTGCAGTTCAGGGTGAAGCATGGACACGGCACGGTTTACCCTCTGGAGTATTATTTATCCGTTATTTTATTTATTTCTACATGTATATAAATAAAATCCGCTGTTGTAGAGCGCGTGATGATTCAGATCCACCTTCGAGACGTTTCAGGATCATCTCAAAATAACATTCGTGCTACGACCTAATCTAACGTATTTTATAAACGGCGTAATATCTGTTCGCTTCGACACCGAACGAGGCTCCGAGTTTAAACAGGCCGTTACATAATTTCCATATTTATCCTTAATTTCCTTCCCGGGCTGCTCTGATGAGCCGCACCGCGCCGCCGAAGCCCCGACACGAGCCATCGACCCTCATAAACTCTATTAAATATATATAAATATGCACCGTTTACTGTGTGTGCGCGTGTGTGTGTGTGTGTGAGTACGATTGTGTGTTTGGGTCCCGTTTTAAACAGCACACGTCTCCCAGCTCCACCTGTGGTTAGAGTTACACACTCTGTACTTTTCCACCCTGTAACGTCTGAACCTTCGCACATCCTCACGCCAGACGAACATAAAGCTTGTCCCCCCGAACGTCCCCCAGGAATCTTTTTTGTTGTTGTTGTTGTTTATCTGTAGCGTCGCGTTCACGCTGCTGCACAACGTTGCACCGCCGAGCTCCAGACGGCGTGTCGGTTTTACTTCAGCTGATTACGATCTGCACTTAAACGTGTTTGCTTTTGATTAGTACTTCGCCTCCGCAGTT
Organism: Parauchenoglanis punctatus; assembly: GCA_030068025.1. Lineage (NCBI taxonomy): Eukaryota > Metazoa > Chordata > Actinopteri > Siluriformes > Auchenoglanididae > Parauchenoglanis > Parauchenoglanis punctatus. The sequence goes on from JAQQZU010000021.1 coordinate 2,167,828, forward strand.
TGACCGAGTTGGGAGAAGAAAAAAAAAGCAAAAATTGCTTGTTGTTGTGTTTTTTTTTTTGGTTTTTTTTTTTGTGTGTGGTTTCTGAAGCTCTTGCTAAAACGAGCCTGTTCATTCGTTACATGCCCCAGTTTGTGGTTTTCTTTCTCGTCTTTCCTTTCAGGCCTCGGCTTCGAGCTGGCCTTTAAGTGAATTCAATAAGCAGAGGTCGATTCATCGAGCTCTCGGCTCCGCAGCTCGTCGCTCCCGCAGCCTTTTCAAGCTTTTCCTCGTCGATACGGCACTCAAAACAAACACTAGTTATTAAACGTTGTTTTTTTTTAACATTCCACCCGCCCCTAAACCATTTCCAGGAGCCAGGTCACGCCCTGGACTGCTCCCCGTAACCCGCTGTGTTCTTTATGGCCACCGGTTTGTCGTTTTCCTCTCGTTTAAATCTCCTCCGATCCTGGCAGGACGTTATGTAACAGGTCAGTGTTGTAATTCCTCTCAGGGTGATGCACTCGCCCCGGCTGGAACGCTTCCTCCGCTGCGTGTGTGTTTTGGCTTTTTCCTGGTGCCGTGTTCGTCTGAACGTATGACTTGTTAACTCTCTGTGGGATTTTTAAATGACACACCCAGAAGGGTTCGTTTTCACTTCTGCCTCGCTGTCCTTTTCATGCTAATCAAATAAATCAGCATTATTTCAGCTGAGCGAGAACCGCACAATCTCCTGATCTCATACGCTGAGAGACGCTTCGTAGAAAGCGCGTGACTTTTACAGGTGCGGATTACGTCCATAAATGTTGAACATTACATCACCAAAGAAGGGTTTTTTTTTTTTTGGATAATGTTCTAAGTTTCATCTGATGTTTTATGAAATTATACCAAAAAATGCTGAGCTCTGGATTCTGATTGCTCAGCAGGTGTTAAGTTTCTGTAACAGCGCGACTCTGATGGGAGAATCACGGGTTTACATTAACGTGGTGTTCTAATACGATAGGGTTTCCATAGCAACAGGAAGTTGCTCCACGTGAACGTATTTAAAAAAAAAAAAAAAAAGCGTTCAATTGTCGATATGGCGATGAGACGTTCATTTAGCGTTTACAGAAGGAGTCTCCAGTGTCGGTGCTTCGCCGCGTCACGCTAACGTACGTTTCCACAAGAGGGGATTTTATGCTTTCTGGTTTCCTGTCGCTTATAGCCGCTATGCTAACACATAGCCGTTCCCTAACGTGGAATGTAACTGTAAACGGTACCTGCACCTCTGCTTCACCTGATTGTTCATTATTTTCCTATAACAGCCCCCCGCAGGTGTGGGATTCCTTATATGTGTGTGTGTGTGTGTGTGTGTGTAATGGAACTCGTTGGTTTTCGGTATGCGCGGGACTTTAATATGCATCATGCAGCGTATTGTGATATTTACTCCTCACAGCAATAAATCATCGCAGCTCCATCATTCCGGTCGTCGTATTGACGTGTTCTGAGCTGCGGATCGAGGATCTGGCTGTCAGCTGCCGAACTGCGTGTAATTATTCCTGTCGCTTCCTTTCGAAGCCCAGCGAGCTGTAAGTGGGAAACGGATGCTCTATGAATAAGTTGCTGGAAGGTGTTTAACTGCAGGCCTTTCTGTCTTCCTTGCACTCCTCCACAAAATCTTTCTTTGGTTGCGTGTAGGTTTGAAGAGTGCAGCCTCCAGTGCACCGTGCATGCGTTGCGTAAAGGTTTCAGTCGCCGCTTTCACGCCGCCGCAACATGGCGGATCCAGGAACTTATCTGAATTTAAAGGACCAAATGTGTAAATGGCAAACCTTCAACATACCTTCCTTATTTTCTTGCTCTCCAAGCACGGACATCGCTGCCCCTCTCCGTTTTTTTCTAGCGTGCTGCGCGGTCACCAAAACAACCTCCGCGTTCAGCACTAATGACGTATTTTGCTGTTACATCTGTGTTGCGGACGCATCAGCGTTTACACTACAGAAGGTATGTGGTTACATGCGTCCCAGACCACCTCGCCAAGTGGTTTGAGCGGATGCACTTTGGAGCTCGTTTACACTTGTACTTATCGCTGTCCAGTTGTGATCAGATCACCCGAGACGCATTTTAATACCAAGTGTAAAGGGGTCATAACATCGATCTAATGCTAGGTCGCTAACAAAACACACCTGACAACAGGCTAAGACTTTAATTGCATGTCATTGTTTCACTGCTGTTTTGCAAAACCAAAACAAACCTGGTTGAACAGAAAAATGGAAACACCAGGACTAGTTTGTCAGCTAGCAGTAACCAGCTAATTGACACACATCTGGCTGACGTTAGTGAATCAGCTAGCTCTACCTAGACAGGTTTTTCAGTTGTTGCTTTGTTTTGCAGCTTGCTGCTGCTTTGTATAACGATTGCTTTTTAGCGCATGTATAATGTACTTTGTAAAAACGGGAAGAGAGCGGAGTAAAGGACAGGAAATGGGAAAAGGAACACTCTGTTCCTGATTTATATGCAAGTTGGGTATGGTGAAAGGCCTTGGTGAAGGACGTTACTTAACTTGTGTCCACGTTTTACACAAAAAGGGACAAAAGTTCCACACTTTCTTCTGCCGGAATCACAAAATGGCATCTTAGTGAGTGAAAATGTCTTGAATACCGTCACATTTGTCTGATATTTCCTGTTCCACCGTTACAACAAACCAGACATATGATTCCTAAAACCTATTTCTGTATATATTGTACTAATTTCAAGCTTGAAAAAGTCTTGTTCTGTTCGCAGGCAAGTAAAAATTGTCGTATCTTGTTCTCTGAGCACTAAGAAGAAAAAAGCTGCATAAATCTGAGTATATTCAAGATTGTGTCACTGCTCTGGTGTGTGAACCAAAGCGTTTGCTCTTCATCACTGACTCGTCTGTTTGTGGCCACAAAACCCCACCAGGGTCGTTTTGTTTTGGGGAAATCGAACACAGCAAGGGAATGACCGCTGTGAGTAGCGGCAAAGCCTAAAAGCATGGATAATGTTCAACAGCGTGGTGTGAAGGAAGTGACCCCCAGACCGTCCCCCAGACCGTCCTCTGATTTGCGTAAAGCTTCCCTCCGCTGAAGGCCGCTCCGCCTCGTCTATCTGCAGCTCTCCGGCTGTGTGGAACGCTCCCGATCGGTTTGTCCCCTCGCCGTCGGCGGGAATTCACGGTTCTTGCAGAACGGAGATCATATTGCCAAAAAACGGCAAATGGCGAATGTTGTTTAGAAACGTTTCGAATGCGACTAGAACCGCAGAGATGGTAAAGTTTACTTAAAGTTTACAGTTCTGCGTTCTGATTGGTCCGGAGGTGTTGATTAATTTCCCGTGACCGCAGCAGGGTCATTAATGCACTCGTTTTATTAAACTCCTCAAAAAAATCGTCGAGATGGTGAAGTTTTCTGTAAGGAGCCGTTTGATTTTTTTTTTTTTTAATTTTTCCGCCCTCTTCAGGACTGCTTTCTTTTGCCGTTTCTCCGTGACATAGCAAGCTGCGGGAATTTCTTTCCTTATTCGTATGGAAAGAGAAAAGCAGAGAGGCTGATGAAGGAAAGACCGTTTATAGCTGCTGTAACGGCAGTGAGAACAGGAACTGACTCCTCTCGCAGATGTTTCGCAACATTCAGCGTAACTATAAACCAGTTAACTGGAACGTAATGGCTGGCAGAATGCTGCAGTGTGAGAGGAACCGGAGGCAGCGGCGTCGCACCACCACGTCGGTGATTATCGTTTTTGCGGAGCAGCCCAACGCCGAGTGTTTTTGGAGCCAGGACAGCACCTGTGAGAATGCTGGGGCGCCTCTCGGGGACAGTTTGCTGCAGGATTTTGTGTTTCGGTCTCCGTCAGGGGTATTGGTGCGAGGCTGAGCGGCTCCCATTCAGGACACGCCCCTGTAACTCATCCTCGGCGTTTATTATTAACTCCACTCCAAATGGCTGCTGTACAGCCAGACAAAGGCCCCTTTTTTTTCTGTAAACGTGTGTGTATGCGAGCCCTTTGTAATGAAACGGACTTTAATGGGTGTTTGTGAGTTAAGTGGCTCAGCTGGGAATGTTTCAGACATGTGGAAGAGATCAGTGTGTGGTGACTGCACAGTCTGCTCGCTCGCCCGCCCGCTCGCCCACCCGCTCGCCCGCCCGCGCACTGATAACGTCTCGAATACCTCGCCGCTTTTAATATTGCTCTAATGTTCGTCCTTCTTCCTTCCTGATAGATTTCTCAGGATAAGATGAGCAGCGGCTCTGATTAAAAGTTGATTCAAAAGTGTGTGTGTGTTCGCATGCTGGAATACCGTTATCAGAAAATATTGTTATCGTGGACTCTTCAGAGCAAGATTCAGCACTTCGCCTGCTGCTGTTCGGGAGGTGCTGATGTTTACAGATGTGCGCTAAGCTTTGTTGTTTGCTTTGCTTCCATCCCGCTACCTGGACGGGCAGCTTCGAGGCTGCTGTGTGCACCTGTATGATTCCTGTCGCTCGACTCACCTCGTTCTCATACGTTTGTTTTTAGAAGCGCAGTTCTGATTCTGGACTCTCCGTAACAAAAATGACGTGACTCGGACGCCGCGTTCGACTGGACGTCGTAACTCGTGATTCCCGACCTTCGAGCAGGAATAGCTACAGAAAAAGCTCCCTCAACCCCTGCGGGAATTCCTCCAGGGGCTCCACCCGGTTCAGTAACGCGAGTTTTGACGCGACACGCCGCCTGACCGATTTTGAGTTCACTTAGCCATAACTTTACGATAAGCTTTTCGAGTCATCTCATGGTGTGTGAGGTTGCTCTCGCAGGAGCATGGTTCTGTCTGTTCTCAGGTGTGTTCTGCGAGAGTTTTCAGGACGGGAATTTACGCTTTCTGATTTCTCCTTAACTTGACAGGCTGAGGGATTTTTTTTTGACTTAACTATGAGAGATAAAAGCCAGATTATTGCTGCTGTAGCAAAAGTGCGAAGTATCTTCACCTTTTTAAATCCGTTTATAGCTAAAACGTTCGAGCCGTTCAGTAAAAACGGACATGCTTTTCCAGGAAACGACTCCGCTCAGGTGTGGTAACAGTAACTCGCCTCCATCACACCACCTCAAGGGATCACTCTCCTGTAACGCCGGCTCGCAGCGTGTTCTCCCTCACAGGCAGGCAGAGTAAGGTGCGGTTTTGGCGATGGGCTCGATGGCCTGGCCGACAAGAAACGTTCCCTGATTTTATGTTCTCGACTTTAAACCGAAGAGTCGAACCAAGTATCAGCGCGTCACGAAAAAACAAAACGCAAGCCGACTGCGCACGCTTGTACTCGTACACCCGTAAGCTTTCAGGCAAATATTTATCTTTCTGACTCGAGTTGCTAAAACATTCACATGTTTACATACCAAACACCTAATGAGCAAATTTCAGGACGCAAGACCATCAATCCGCCTTCAGTAACGTGTTTCCAAAGCAGTTCCGCTAAAGGATACAGCCATGCTAAGATTTGGCTCCTCAGTACGAGTACGCGAGTAGTGAAACCCGTCAATATAGAGACACGTTTAACGTGAACAAACCGTGTTTAATGTAGGGGAAAGGAAGAGCTCGGAGCTCAGTGCTCGCTGGAATGGATTGCATCGATAACATTGTATCTATACATACACACACACATGCGTGCGCACAGTCATAGTCAAACTCAGTTAAGTTGATGACCTGAATCTCTGAATGTGACACGGAGGAGTCTCTCGGTTCTCCCAGCTGCTTTTATTTAGCCATGGTTTTTATTCCACACAGGGTTTGGGTTCATTCTGCTTGTCGAGCAAAAACATTTTGGCTAAAGTTTTTTTTTCCACTGCTGAAATTTAACGCTGTGTGAAACTCGCGCTCGGTGCTCTGGGTTAAAGCAGCCTGTAGTCCAAAGTTCAGGGGTTTGTTCATGGCCTAATAGCCCAGTTTTACACACACACGGAGCTTGCCGTTATCAGTGTTCCTCGGGAACTTTGGTTTGGACCCGCTGTGTTGCTCAGTTCTGCAGAAATCACTTCCTTGTTTGGGAGGATTACAGCTGAGCTCCTGATTACGGTGGAGTGATGTGATGTGATCATGCGATCGCGTTCTACACAACGTCACAGTTCACCTTTCTGATACATCGCGGGTATCACGCCATCTTTTAATGTTCCTGTTTTTTTTAAAAAGGTTTCTGATGGAGGCGGCTGATTGGATGTTTGGAGGTGAAGTGTTACACCCCTTTTCCACAAGCTGACACAGTTCTCTGAGGTCTTAATGAAATGTCTGATGGATTTTGGTCAAAATGCGACAAGGATGAAGCACCACAGCTCCTCCTCAGGAAATACTCAGATGGGATGAAGGTGTAGTTCTAACCAGCTCTTTGTGACCTGGAAAAGGAACGACTTGTTGAAGCACATGTTTTCTGAAACGGGCAACTGAACAGAAGCGCACTGGCTCGTCTTATTTCAGAGTGTGTGGGTTGGAGCGACTCCAGATACACAAATGTACCTGCATGAGCATTATTTTTCATAATGTGTCCTCTTTAAAAATTGAAAATCTACAGGTTCATCTTCAACCTACCATTTGATTTCTTCCAGGTCTCCTCTTACTTCAACACCTTCAACATGTTTGACAAATTCCTGTCTGGCTTTTGAGCTCCACGTAGTACAGAATCTGCTCTGCTGAAGGGACATCACGACATCCTCCTCTCTGTCGATCCTGGCCCTCGTGCCGTTTTAGTCGTGCTCGATCTCAGCGCAGGATTTGACACATCGACCGTGACATCCTTTCAAATCGCCCGGAGGGCAAAGTCAGTCTGTGGTTTTAAAACGGTTAACCTCGTACCTGAGAGAAAGCAGATTTTCAGTCAGAGTAGATAACTGCTGCTATTAAATGTGGCATTCCCCAAGGTTCAATTTTAGGACCCCTTTTATTCAGGTTAAACCTGCTTCTGCTCGGGTCCTTCTTTGAGAAATACAGTACTCTGTATTACAGTTATGCAGATGATGCGCAGGTTTTCCTCCCGGTGACGGCGCTTGTGCTCTGAAGAACCTCTTTACCTGTCTAGGTGATACCAAATGCTGGATGGCATGCGAGGAACTTCCTTCAGCTAAATGAAAACAAAACGGAAGTTGTATTTGGCCTTTCTAGCTCAGTCACTAGCCTAAACAACACGCTCGCTTCAAGTTTGCACAGTGTAGTGAAAATCTTAATGTCGTCTTGGATTTTTCTTTCTTTTTCTTTTAGCAAAGGAGCCAGTAGCGTTATTAAGGGCAGCTTTTATCAGCGTAGAAGCCAAATGAAGGCCATTTTTATCTCCTAAGGACCTGGAAACAGTGGCTCAGGCTGTTATCTCCTCTCAGCTGGACTGCTGTAACTCCCTTTCCACCCTTTCTCAAGTACGACTGCTTCTGCTGGACGTGTAACTGCAGCACAGAAAAGCCAGCACATCCCTCCTGCTCTGCCTCCCTCGCTTTGGCTCCCAGTGAAACAGAATTGATTTTAATTTTTAGTTCAGTCAGAGTTTTTTTTAATAGTATAATTTATATTTAACACCCTCTTACTGGATTTTGCTCTGTTGCGGCTATTATCCAGTTCCTCTTAATGTCTTATTTTACTCCTTTCAGTTGGATCTTATCCTTTTCTGTTCTGTTCTTGTGCTCTTATTTTCCACTTAGTCCAGCGTTTAACTCGTCCTGCTTGTGTTCCTTTTATTCCTCTTGTACTGCCTCCACCTCGGGTCAGCGCCCGCCTTCTGTTCTTAAATGCGCCATACACATAAAAGAGACTTAAGTTTCAGGAGCGTTTGTTTAACCGTGAGACCCCACACACTCCCTCAGCGCACGTTCATCTGTTATTCTATCTGCATGTGTATAGCGTTCCACTCGTTATACTCCTCTCATTACTGCTCCACTTAGCAGATATGCACGTGTCTGTCTGTGTGTCTCTGCCTGCCTGTCTGTCTGTCTGCCTGTCTGTCTGTCCCTGCCTGCCTACTTGTGTATCTGTCTGCCTGTTGGTCTGTCCCTGCCTGCCTTTCTGTCTGTCTCTGCCTACCTGTCTATCTGCCTGCCTGCCTGTCTGTCTATCTGCCTGTCTGTCTATCTGCCTTCCTGTCTATCTACCTGTCTGTTTGTCTATCCGCCTGTCTTTTATTTCTGTTTGTCATTCTGTATTTTAGATTGTTTTTGCTCTGTATTTCTGTCTGTCTTTTTCTCCTGTCTTCTGTGTGTCTGTCTCAGTCTTTATTGTGGTTTCTGCCTGACTCTCTCTCGCTTTCTGTCTTTCTTGCACTCACTCTCTCTCTCTCTCTCTCTTGCTGTTTCTCTCTGTATTATTCTTTCACTCTTTATCTCTCTCTCTCTCTCTCTCTCTCTCTCTCTCTCTCTCTATTTCTGTCTTTCACTTTGTCTCTCTTTCTATCTCTCTCTCTGTTTGTCTCTCAGAAGCTTTGGTGCTTCATATTAGTCATATCTGCCCTTGTGTGTGTGTGTGTGTGTGGGGGGGGGGGGGCTGTAGTCTCGGCCTGGTCCGCTGGCCAGCACGCTGATAATACATAAAAGAAATTCCTTCCTTTTTCAGATGACGTTTAAGTAAACCTCTGATTCCAGTCAGGCGTTCGGGGGTTTGTGTACCGCCGTAATGTAATTGTGCTGGCGGTTTCCAGGCGGGTGCGTGTGTCCTGATCCAGATGGTGTGTGGTAGCAGTGTATGACGCGGGATTACGCGCTCTGCTCTTACGACTCGGCTCCTGATTGATTTCAGGCAGATTATCGGTATTTAACGCGGCGCACGTATGTTCCCGTCCAAGCGCGGTCTGCTCGATCGGCCGGTTTAATAGGGGATAATCTGCGCGCGGTGATGATTACACTCGCTGTAACGCACGTGAGGGTTCTGTTGCGTTTCTCAGCCTGAGACACACCGATGCACCAACGCACTGCCACGTCGGAGTCATTAACCAGCAACCTTTAGCAACCTTTCAGCAACATTAACCATTAACCTCGCGTATACATGGAGAAAAAACGTCTTCGAAACATATTAACAAAGCACAACAGGAAAGATCGTGAGGGTTTCCCGATCCGGACGATCTCCACCCGCCCTTTCGCCGCATCGGTGAGGTCACGTGAGCGTTTGCGATAATTACTGAGCATGGTGGGCTTTTCCTCCCCGGACGCCGGCGTTTAGACGTCGATGAAGCGGCGCGAGTGGAGGCGTTTCATTTCGAGAGCCTCATGTGTTGTAAGTTTTAACGTGTTAATGTTACAGCGTTACAGACAGTAAAGGTGTAACGCAGCGGCGCGGTGAGAATCTTCACTCGACTCAGAGTTTGATTCTGATTCAGCAGGTTATGGTTCAGTCGTCATTTTTACTCCAGTTTTGTGTCTTGCCTTGTTTTCTATGACTGAGTATGAGCACAGATCCTTACAGTAAGTTGCGAGAGATGGAGGTGAAGGTTTCTTTTTAAACCGTTGCAGAGTTCGGTTCTTTGAGTCGAGTTCTCCATCTTTTTTTTTTTTGTTTGTTTTCTTTTTGTCTTGTTTTTTTTTGCCCCTGCCAGTTCCGGGAGCTAACAGCTGACGTGATTTCTCATATTGATTGCATTTAAATTAAAGTTTTTCATCTTGGTGGAACAAATCTCAAAAGGTCTCGTCGCTCTCGAGTCTACAGTCGGCCTTGAAGAGACCAAAATGTTCCCAAATGTCTGACTTCCTGCAGCAGATGTTTATTACTGCTTACCTTACCTGATGTCTGTCTCTCTCTCTCTGTGTGTCTCTGTCTCTCTCTGTGTTTCTCTGTCTGTCACTCTGGCTCTGTCTCTCTCTCTGTCTGTTGGTCTGTCTGTCTGTCTCTCTCTCTCTGTCGCTTTGGCTCTCTCTGGCTCTGTCAGTGTCTCTCTCTCTCTCTCTGTCTCTGTCTGTCTGTCTGTCTGTCTCTCTGTCTGTCACTCTGGCTCTGTCACTCTCTCTCTGTCTGTCGCTTTGGCTCTCTCTGGCTCTGTCTGTGTGTGTCTGTCTGCTTTTCTGGCTTTGTCTCTCTCTCTATCTCTCTCTCTGTCTCTCCCTCGGTTATTTCGATGAGAGAGTGAGATCATTGTTTAGGTTTCCTGCATCAGTGCAGAATCTCATCTTGATCGTGCAGGTGATAGTGTCCCCCGCTCCGTCAGTATTCAGATTGATTCCTGATAAAAGAGAAAAACACTAGAAAACCCCAGACGTAGAAATCTGAGCAGTAAAAAGCAGTATAATGTGTGTTCCAGCTCTGACGGTTCCTCAGCCTCAGCTACACTCCTGCTCAAATTCACCCTTCACTACAGAAACGCCCGACTGAGTTACACTTCCGCTTGTTCGTCTGGTCTCACGATATTCTCTCGCCAATCTACTTGGTTCTGTTTCCCGAAACTGGAAAGGATGGCGGTAGCTGTACGCTCCAAAGCCCTGACCGGGCCGTCAGTAAGGATGGCGGTAGCTGTACGCTCCAAAGCCCTGACCGGGCCGTCAGTAAGGATGGCGGTAGCTATACGCTCCGAAGCCCTGACCGGGCCGTCAGTAAGGATGGCGGTAGCTGTACGCTCCGAAGCCCTGACCGGGCCGTCAGTAAGGATGGCGGTAGCTGTAGGCTCCGAAGCCCTGACCGGGCCGTCAGTAAGGATGGCGGTAGCTATACGCTCTGAAGCTTTGACCGGGCCGTCAGTAAGGAGGCGGTAGCTGTACGCTCTGAATCCCTGATCGGGCCGTCAGTAGCTGTACGCTCTGAATCCCTGACCGGGCCGTCAGTAAGGATGGCGGTAGCTATACGCTCTGAAGCTTTGACCGGGCTGTCAGTAAGGAGGCGGTAGCTGTACGTTCTGAAGCCCTGACCGGGCCGTCAGTAAGGATGGCGGTAGCTGTACGTTCTGAAGCCCTGACCGGGCCGTCAGTAAGGATGGCGGTAGCTGTACGCTCTGAAGCCCTGACCGGGCCGTCAGTAAG
>JAQQZU010000021.1:2188188-2198538 GCA_030068025.1 Parauchenoglanis punctatus
CTGTGGGATTAGGGCTGTAAACTGCGCTCCGATTGGTTGCTGTGGGATTAGGGCTGTAAACTGCGCTCCGATTGGTTACAGTGGGATTAGGGCTGTAAACTGCGCTCCGATTGGTTGCTGTGGGATTAGGGCTGTAAACTGCGCTCCGATTGGTTACAGTGGGATTAGGGCTGTAAACTGCGCTCCGATTGGTTGCTGTGGGATTGCTGTCATTTTCATTCTGCGTGTTTTTGAGTGACAGCTGAAGTTGTTCAGTGAGCACAGCGAGCGCGAGCACCGCAGTAAAGCTGGCTTTATATTGGGCACTCGCTGCACATTCCTGATTCTCTCACAAAATGTGTATTATATTACTCTGGAGTGGATGGAGACCCAAGTACAATTTGAATATATTTTTTCATTTTCTCCCGTTAAAGTCTGCTGAAGGTAATCTCTCAAACACGAGAGCTTTATAGTGATGGGGTCAGTAAAGGCCCTGCTCCAGCTGAATGTTGTTCTTTGGTTTCTGTAATGAAAGCATTATTTTTTTCTTTGTGGTCTTTGTGCAGCAACCCTGCTATTAGCACACGCCTATACATGCGTCTATGATGCAGGTCCCGGTATGTCTCTCTTCACACGTGATCCACGCTGAGATGAAACCACAGGGGATGTGAAGTAAAACTCCCATCACCTTTATTCCAGATGTGATGGGAGGAGGTTCACACAGCTGGGTACACAGCGGTGGTTATTTAAAGAAGCCACGTATTTGCATTTGCGTTACAGATGTACAGGATGTAGTATCGTAGTACTCCTGCCAGACGTGACGACTCTGTCAGGTTACAGAGAGTTCAGCGTTCATTATCAAGAGCGAGAAAGAGAGAGAGAGAAAAAAAGAGTTATTGTCCGTCTCCTCTGTGCTTTATAAATAGCTGACAGTGACTAATTGCAGTCCATTAGCATTAACACTACAGCTTCAAATGAAATCGTCTAGCGAGCGGCTTAATGAATTCAAGCACGGTCAGTTTTTATTGCCGTCCATCCATCTGCGGGATGAAATACAGCAACGTCAGGATCGCAGTATCACACGCAGCAAATTACAGCTGGGAGGTACCATGGTGTAATATCTGTATAATCATGATCCAAATCACAGTTTGTAATGTGAATGTAAGGTTTCACAACTGCTCAGCTGACGTCTGTTTCGCAAATCTAAATATGACCTTTTTTCCCCACGTTTTTTCTGCCATCATTGTAAAACATGACATGGGGTACGGTACACGGTGAAATCTTTCATTTTCTAGAACAGCAGCTCTGGCAGTAGTGTAGGGTTACATTAATGCGCTCGTTCTAACATGTTACCGTTTCCATGGCAACAGATAACATGGTCACATGTACAGGTTAAATTTTCATGGTGTACGTGGTGAATTGTCTCTAAGGAGACGTCCAGTGAATGTTTATGGAAGGAGTCTCCAGTGTCGGAGCCGTGTAACAGTCGGAGGTAACGGTTTTTTCCTGGTAACGTTACAAGCTGTGTTTTGTTTTTTCCCTTCCCTTTTTGGACCTTATTGACTTCACGATGACAGGCCCTCACTGGATTCGTCCATAACTAGAAACGTGCGAACAGTAGGACGTCTGACTCTTTAGTTGATGTTCTTGTTGACGCACTTGCTCGGCGGAAATTTGATTCCAGACCAGCGAGCTGCACAGCGTGAGCAGGAAGAACGGCTCCACCTCGTTACAGAGCAGGTCGACAAACCTGACGACATCGCTTCTGTTCCTCCGAAGCGTTTCCTGTTCAGATCTGAGTGAGGGATAGCGACCAGGACGTGACCCGAGTGTCTCTCGGCTCTCTTCCTGCGGAGCATGATGGGACCCGAGCGCTCGGAAGCGTGCTGTTAGCGTCACCGTCACCGCGCTGAAGAGTGGCCTTCTCCTGTCCCAGTGTTTTATTACTCCTACGCCACAGCAGTTTCACTCGGACTCGGTTATTAATGAACGGCTCATTGTACTTTTATCTGTTTAGAGTTACATTTCAGTTGTGACGCAAGTTTTAGTTCCTGTTACAGCAGCTGCAAATATCCGTTTCTTTAACTTAAGACACGCCGAGTATTTCAGTTGTCTCATTTATTACAATTTTTCTTTTAAATTAGAACTTGCTTTTAGAGTCAGTTTGAGTTTGTTCATTCTTGTTACCTAATTCATGTTCATTTTTAGCTGTATTTGTGTTCAGGTTTGAATATTTAGCTCTAACGTCACCGCACGTCATGCAGCGTTGTTGAACAGGTAAAGCATGTTTCTATTTGGGCTAAAAGTCAGTAAATCAGCACTTGTAGCACTGAACTAAACAAATCAGTGCTGGTTTAGTTACACTTAAGAACACGTGTTAGAATGTAAATGTGTGTAAGAGCCTGCGAGGACGGAGCGACACGGCAAAAGTCACCATTTCCTTACAATCTGCCAGAGAAACAGTAGTGTTGGGATAGTTAGCAGTTAGTGTTGGAGTAGTTAGAGATAGTTAGCGGTAGTTAGTATTGGGATAGTTAGTAGTAGTTAGCTGTGGAATAGTTGGTAGTTGTTAGCTGTGGTTAGTATTGGAATAGTTAGTTGTAGTTAGCGGTAGTTAATATTGGGACAGTGGTAGTTAGCAGTAGTTAGTGTTGGAATAGTTAATAGCAGTTAGTATTGGGATAGTGGTAGTTAGCGGTAGTTCATTAGTGTTTATTATTTTTTTTGTTAACACTATACACATGCAGTGTATATATAGAAAGAATTATAGTTAGTTAGTGAGTGTGATTTTTAAACACTTGTTGCAATCTGTTTCTAGTTTGTTGTTTTGTATGTTTTTGCTGTTTTAGGGATGAAAATAGCATCAGGCCACGGAGCAGTATTTCTCCCTGAACTACCCCACACACACTCACACACACACACACACACACACACATGGAAAATTCCTGAGTGAGAGAAGCAGAAATTGGGCAAAAGTTCGAGATTACGCAAAAAAAATAAAGAGACAGCTGGAGAACATTCCGGCGTGTGTGAAGCTCGCCTGAGTCACTGTTGCTTTCTGGTAAAAAGCGAGTGTAGGGGATGAAAGTTCATCAGGGCGCGGCGGTAACCTGCGTATAGGGGTGGTGCAGGAAGCTGTTTGTGGTGATGAACCTCAGCGTGTTTTTGTTGTTGGAGGTGAAGAATCGCTTGAGGTCAGTGTGCTGTGTTTTTGTTCCGACATGTCGGACGAGGTGTTTGTTTACAGAACCCCTCTTTCCGTCTGCTTTGCGTATTATTTACGTTAGCGTGCGTGTTGGTGTGTAGTCTGGGAAACGGAACGGCTCGTGCTGCTCGGTAGATGTTAAAGAAAGGACTAAAGCACTATACAGACGTGTGCTGCTGGAGGAAAATAATCCATGACGCTACCAGCGTTACGAAGTCGATTTTCCCGCTCCACCGTGATTCCCTGACACCTTTAATTTACTAACGAGCAGAACATCCATAGCTGTTTATAGGTACATTTAACGTTGTTTCCAGAACATCTTAACACTTACGATATAGTAGCTATAAACGCTCGTTCCCTGACCAGCCTAGCTTTTTCTTCTTGCTCTTGAAGTGAATAAGCTAAAAAATAAAAATCAGCTCGTCATGTTACCTGGAAACTATCTGGGGAAACCTAAATGTGCAGCGCTGGAAGTGGAGACTCCTTCCAGCGACGCTCAACATGTCAGCCAGGTTCAGTGCTCTGTATTAAATCACAGGGTTCTTATCTGGTTATTGTCAGTCACTGGCACAGACGTGTGAGCAAATAACATGCGCTGGGTAGGGAAGGCATGGTTTAGTAAATTAAGATGGTAAAACAAGTGAGTTACTGTAAGAAGTTGCTAGGTTCGGTAATGAAGGAAACTGAGGTAAGCAAGTACATTAAATACGGACCTCAAGTAGACAAGTTAAGCTAATAGCTTAGGTAAGTGAAGTAAGTTGGTTAGTGCGTTTAACTTGGTAGAACTAGGTGAGATTTGCAGCGGCACTGCTGTCAGAGCTGCGGTTATAGAAAATGAATCATCATCATCTGACCAATCAACAATGCTGTGGTGTAAATAGAAGTGAAGGAGTTTGTACTGGTGGGGTGTGTGTGTGTGTGTGTGTGTGTGTGTGTGTGTGTGAGAGAGAGAGAGAGACGGTGTGGCTGAGAGGGTTTATAACACCAATCACTGGCGCAGACTTGTGAGCCAACTAAAAGTGTGACATCTGAACAGGCCAGCAGTTACAAAACCACTCTGTGGTGTTTATATCTGCGGGGTATTTATGGATATAGTGCTGTGACTGAACTCACTTCCTCCCTCACTCCATCCCTCTCCCTTCCGCTCACTCCCTCCCACTCACTCTCACTCCTTCCTTCTCACTCACTCCCTCACACTCACTCCTTCCCTCTCACTCCCACACTCACTCCCTCTTGCTCTCTCCCTCCCTCCCTCTCACTCTCACTCCTTCCCTCACTCACTCGCTCACACTCACTCCCTCACTCGCACTCGCTCACTCACTCCCTCATACTCACTCCCTCATGCACACCTACCCTCACTCCCTCACACGCACTCCCTCCCCCTCACTCCCTCCCACTCATTCACTCCCTCACATACACTCCTTCCCTCTCACTCACTCCCTCACTCTCACGCCTTCATTCACACTCACTCCTTCCCTCTCACTCCCTCCCTCACACTCACTCCCTCACTCTCACTCCCTCATTCTCACGAGTACACTCACTCACTCTCACGCCTTCACTCACACTCACTCCCTCTCACTCACTCATTCCTACTCACTAACTCACTCCCTCACACTCACTCCTTCCCTCTCACTTCCTCACACTCACTCCTTCCCTCTCACTCCCACACTCACTCCCTCTCTCTCCCTCTCACTCGCTCCCTCCCTCACTCTCCCTCCCTCCCTCTCACACTCACTCCTTCACTCGCTCACTCACTCCCTCACCCTCACTCCCTCATGCACACCTACACTCACTCCCTCACCCTCACTCTCTCACACGCACTCCTTCTCTCTCACATGCACTCCTTCTCTCTCACACGCACTCCTTCCCTCTCACTCCCTAACTCTCACTCCCTCCCCCTCACTCCCTCTCACTCACTCCCTCACTCTCACGCCTTCACTTACTCACTCTCATGCCTTCATTCACACTCACTCCTTCCCTCTCACTCCCTCCCTCACTCTCACGCCTTCACTCACTCACTCTCACGCCTTCACTCACACTCCCTCACTCTCTCACTCACTCACTCTCACGACTTCCTTCACTCCATCCCTCACACTCACGCTCTCTCACTCACTCCTTCAATCGCTGGATGGAGGGAGCAGTAACGGACACTGGACAGGACTGGATGCGCATCACTGTGACTCTTCGCTATACCATATGACTTTTAATAAGAATACAAAAGTTCCAAATCACAGAGCAACCTCAAAATGCAGAAAGTATACAAATTAAAATAATTGGTGTATTAAATGCACCAATAAGAAGGACATGTAGGCTTTAGTGGTCCTTAAACAGCATCTGATATTTGCATTTCCATTTATATACAGTGTTCTCCCTCCTGCGTGTACCGTTAGAGCCCTATGTATTCTGCTACATACATGTGGGGCGGCGGCGGGCAGACGGGAGGAACCCTGCGCCGTGTAGCGTTTACTAGCAGTAGCGTTTTCCCTGATCGCTTCATTCCTTCACATCCATCAGTCACTGCTTTGTAGTAATTATTATGCTAATAATTTAAACGTTAAGTAGATAAGAATATTATGTAAAGTATATAAAGTTATGTAAAGTCAGTAAATAAGTTAGTTAGTGTAAGTAATTTGGGTTAGTTATGTTAAGTAAGGTAAGGAGGGTACATAAAGTACTCTGGTAAGTTAAGTCAATTATTTAGCTAATTTACTAAGTTAAGGAATTGTTAGGAAGTATGTACGTTAGGTAAGTAAGTAAGGCGCTAAGGTAAGTAAAGAAGTTAGTAAGGTAAGCAAGGAAGAAATTTGGTCAAGTTAGTTAAGTAAATAAATAATTTAGTTAAGTAATTACATTAGGTATGTAAGTTAAAAAGTTAAGCATGCATGCTAGTTGGGTAAGGTTAGCAAGTAAGAATGTTAGTAAGGTAACTTGAGCAAGTGATTTTGGTAAGTTATGCATGTTGCTTAAGTAAGTACACCCAAACCATAATTTACAGATTTGGCTCATGCTTAAAAATGTCTTAATTTCATTGTGCTGGGAAACAAAATATGAAACCAAGTGATCTTTATTTCTTAGAGATTACAGCAGCATAACCTCCAAGCTAAATACTCCACAAAAAATAGATTGTCAGGTTGTAACTTTCAGGACAATCTGTTTACTGTTCTAAACGAAAGCAAAGTCACAAATACGGTTTTGTTTGACGCTGATTGAAAGCGTGTGGCTTATCGAGTGTCACCCATGAGGTCTTATTCTACTCAAATGTCTTGGCTTGATTATGAAGTAGCTAATATTTATTGATGTAAAGAACTTCACCAGAGACCTCTGTAGTGAAGTCTGTCCGTGTGTAGACGTCTCATATCACCTAAAGCCAGCATGACCGGCGGCCTCTGCACTCGCCTCGTACGCTGCAGCTGCTCCAGCCATAGTTTGGATATTAGATACTGGAGAATTTGACATGGAAATGGCTGTGGCCACATTGTTCCACACACACACACTAAAATGACACTGGTCAGATGTGATTAAAATGATATGGTGCAATAAGACATGGCTGACTTGTTTTCTTTTCTGTCAGGATGAAAAATTAGGATGCTCTCAGATTTTCCGTGTTCGGCCTCGGTTTTAAACACGTCTGTCTGTTTCTTAAAGGCCACGTAATCACTTTATTAACAACACAGTAGAGGTTATTAGAGGTCACATTGTTACATGCACACACTTACTGAAAAGGAGTTACTGCAGAGTAAGAATAACGTTATTCACCATCCCACTGGGCGAGTTAAAGCTCCACTCCGCTCCCCAGTCACATGCTCACACACAAACCTACTTAGGATAAAGTGTTCGCTAACGCCAGATCGTCATGTATAACATCAGGTTAGATAACATCGTAACATAGCGTGAGATAGTTAGCCAGGCCAGCGTGTTAATACAGACGAAGGAAAAGCAATCAGTATATAATCCTAGAATATATCCTAGCACTCCAAGTTTAGCTCGCGCTGGATTAGTTTAACTGTGTAACATGTGTGTTGTGCTAGCCGCAGAGATTTATTGATGGTTTTGTCCTGGACTTCACTCTGTATCATTGGCCTTTCATACCTGCATTTTCTTGATTCTGTAAATATCATCCATCATCGTTACACACTGAAGAACATGACTAATAAAAACAATAATGCATCTGTGTGGACGAAGCTAAACATGGCTGAATAAAAACTTTTGCGAAAGTCCGCAAGGGTTTGCGCTTTTGTTCCCTCGGCTACCCGCCTGTGCCGTGCAGGTGTTACACTCTGGAGTGGTGAGGGAGAGTCGTTGAGGGAGTGTTGGAGCACAGCACCAGAATGCAGGCTGCTTTGTTGTGCAGTTGCAACGTTCCCACAGTTTGTAGCTTTCACACGCGCGACTGTGTACGGCTGTCCAACAAGTAAACACTGTGACTCATCTAATAACGGGGCAGGTCAGGGAAAAAAACGTTAGCGTCTGCCTTCCTTTCACTCTCGATTTGTTGCTCAGTCGTTCCTTTTTCCTCTTTTACTCGGCGTACAGTACGCGTCTGTGTGTGAGGATCCGTGTGTTTCCTTCATCTGCAGCGTGAGGAAATAACACTGACTCTGCAGCTCTGCACCATGTGGTTACACCTGTTCACTGTGTGTGTGTGTGTGTGCGCGTGTGTGTGTGTGCGTGCGTGCGCGTTTCACCCTTTAACCATGGGATGAAAAATACACTGTCTCCCAAAGATAGTGTTTTAGAGAAGGGGTGGATGAAAATCTGTCTAGAATTAGCTACGCGCTAGCTGGCGAGTGACTCTGAGGTAAAACGATTTACTCTGAGGTAAAAGTATTTAAGGAAAAATCTCATTCCATTAAAAGACAGAAATTCAACAAAAATTACCTCAAAAAAAGTGTAAAAACACTCACGGGACCACGCCAGCGCCAGTTCTTCTCAAAACAACAAACCGTAGCATCGGTGTTCCAGATCTAACAAGCGAACGTGTCTGGGCGTTGATTGAGCTCATGCTAATGCTTGTGTATACAGTATTAGCTCATTTACAGATATAAAGTGCTGATTTGTTTACTGATGATGTCGTGAGGAGTCGTGTTGATTGTGACGCCACTTGCTGAACCCGGGGGTTTAGTTCCTGAGTAGGAATTCCGAGTTTTGTTTCAGTGTTTGCTGGTTGTAGTCAGGAGTAATCTTTATTTGAACGGAGCGATATAAGAAAGGCTATTGATTGATGCCTCTCGCATTCATTTATCAGCTCATCACATTACTCTCCAATCCGAATACGTTTCATTTTACGCCAAGCCTTCTGCTTTGTTTTTCTCGCCAATGTAGTCGTACAGCTACATGTCACTGCTGTGTGATACAGTGAGTTCTACAGTCTGCAGAGTCAGGGTTTATTCTACACGCTTCCTGATTTTTTGTACGACGCAGCACATGTGGAGGAAGCAGCAAAGCTTCTAATTGCGACATCGCGGTTTCATCTGCAGAGAGACAGACTAAAGCGGGGAAAAAAAACAGACGTTCAGAGAGCAATGTGAAAACTAGGATTTCTGCACCGACGGCCGTCATGTTCGTCTCGATTCAGGTGAAAGTGATGTTTTGTGCGTTTGACCTTTTCTCCTTCACCCTGATCAAACGTTGATTTTAAGCGCGCGGAGAGATCGGTGCGGTTTCAGTCTCCGCGCCGTAAATGGCCATACAGGAAGGATAAATCGATCGGAGCAGCCGGCTGACCCCCCGCAGGCGTTTTACAGCTGAAAGTGGATTCACTGAACGGTCGTTATTTCCCAGAATTTCTGGCATGTACTCTGTGTAGCGCAGGACATCTGAATTATTCAAACACACTACTTCTTCTTCTTCACTTTTTCTTTTTTTTTTTTTTTTTTGTTTTAAGTAAGCGGTACAGTTTGACCCTGTGTGGGATTTAGAAAGTGATTATCAAGCCTGCGTGTGTGTGTTTTCTTTCTAAATGGCTGTGGAGTGTTTTATAACGAGTGACCTTCAGGAGGAAACGCTCCGACGGAGAGAAATACACCATTAAACAGAACTCTGTGCACATTTTCTCTTCCTGCGCTATGCTGTATCGTGACTATTTTGGGAATAAAAGCTGAGACATTTACATGTTCAGCTGCAACACCGTGTGACGCGTCGAGACGTGGGCTGCAGCCTTAGAAATGCACTATAGAAGTATGTGGACACCTGACCATCGCACCTATGTGCAGTCCTATACAATTGTATAGAATGTCGTTGTATGCTGTAGCATTACAGTTTCCCTTCACTGGAACTAAGAGGCCCCAAACCTGTTCCAGCATGACCTCAGTACCTGACCTCACTAATGCTCTTGTAGCTGAATGAACACAAGTCCCCACAGCCACTCTCCAACATGTAGTGGAAAGCTTTCCCAGAAGAGTGGAGCGCATTATAACAGTGACAGGGGAACATGTTTGGTCTGGGATGTTCAAGGGGTGCGCAAACTTTTGGCTATAATGTGCAAATTGTTTCAGTGTTGCATCATTGCATTGTTAAAGGTCGCTGTATTATGGTTTTCAGTCTTTTAGGACAAAATGTTTGTGGTATAGATTACACTGTTACGGTTCAGTGTTTTCATGGATACAGATTACATCTTGTTAGTGCGTTGTTACATTGTTAGTGTTATGTTTCATTGCTACAGTAAACTGTAATATTAACATTATTGCAGATTGCTGCATTTTAGGACTACAGGTTACATCGTAACATTATAACAATGTTGCATTTTTACAGGTTTCATTTGTTTTAGCTGTATAGGTTAAATTGTTCTAATGTTTTGTTACAGGTTACATCGTTTTAGCATTGTTACATTGTTACAGGTTACATCGTTTTAGCATTGTTACATTGTTACAGGTTACATCAGCTTACTGCTACGTTACATTGTTTTATTTAAGCGTTACAGGTCACATTTGTTTTAGTGGTATAGGTTACATTGTTCTAATGTTTTGTTATAGGTTACATTGTTTTAGCATTGTTACAGGTTACATCAGCTTACTGCTACGTTACATTGTTTTATTTAAGCTTTACAGGTCACATTTGTTTTAGTGGTATAGGTTAAATTGTTCTAATGTTTTGTTACAGGTTACATCGTTTTAGCATTGTTACATTGTTACAGGTTACATCAGCTTACTGCTACGTTACATTGTTTT
>JAQQZU010000021.1:2219450-2231290 GCA_030068025.1 Parauchenoglanis punctatus
TGATGAACACCGACACTACTGATGATGAACACCGACACTACTGATGATGAACACGCGACACTACTGATGATGAACACCGACACTACTGATGATGAACACGCGACACTACTGATGATGAACATGCGACACTACTGATGATGAACACGGACACTACTGATGATGAACACAAGATAGATATTTTATATAGTTTGAGTTGTGTGTGTGTGTGTATATATATATATATATATATATATATGTGTGTGTGTGACTGTGTAAGCTTTGTGCTTTAGTGTAAGCTCAGTTGCTCATTCCTTCATCGCTGTTCCCTAGCCTGTGCAGCCGTGGGAGCGGCATACGTTCCCCCTGGATGCTGATCCAGCGCAGGAACACGAGCAGTACGTGAATCTGGGTGGCGAGCGCACGTGTCGAGCCGCAAGGCGAATCTCCAGCTGCAGGAGCGGCTCCAGGTCCGAGTGCGAGGGCGAGCCTCCATCACCACTGGCTGAAGACACGGGCCGGCAAAGGAGCAACTCAAACAGACACACACACTGCTGAAACGTTCTGTACAGACTCGACACACACACACACCCCTCCAGCTCCAACGCTATACAGAGCAGATTAAACCTCCTGCTGTTTGATATTCAAACATCACTTAAGTCTTTCACAGTTTTCAGTGAATTTGGCGAGTTGAAGATTGGAAAGCAGTAGAGACGTTTTGTTTTTTGTTTGTTTTTTGGGTCACTGGAAATTAACAGGTGGTGGCTGTTAAGAAGCGGAAAGCAGGAACCGAGACTCGGTGGTGTCCTAAATCGCTCACGTGCACTTGCTTTGCATTGGAACAGACTGAAGAGATTGTAAATCGGAGGGTTTGACCACAAGCTCCCTATTATACTGATTTCGGTACAACCCAAATATGCGCACAAACGCTTGCCTATCAGGCACGTCATTATTACTATTATTTTTATGATTATCATCATCAGTAGTTTTTTTTGTTGAGCACTTCTCTCTGTTCATTCTCAGCATCTTTATTATACGGGGCCAGCTTTAACTGCAATCTCTGATTAATCAGCTTCCTGTTTGGTCGATCGCTCGTGCGTTTTTACTCCGCCTTTATATCACGTGAAAGTGCCCCGTCTCTGTCAGGTTTAGTATAAAGCAGCGTTTAATATACATGTAGGACGAGCTGCACGTGAAGGTTATTTTAAAAAAAAAATAAAAACCAATAATGGATCAGTGCTCCGAGGCGTCGAATCGTACTAATTACGAAATGGAGGGGTTTTTTTAAACCTGAGAATGAACCGATTGCAGCACTTAATTTGAGTCGCTTTTGTTTAATCCTGCTGCCTGATGCTTGAAACGAGAAATCCCCTTAAAGCAGGAGAACGTTTATCCGCTCGGACCTTCTTCTCTGTATTTGCACTCTGACGCTCCGCTGATGTTCTGCTGTCTGTCCATCATTCCACGACAGCGTTGCGTTCGGCTGAAGCTCGCGCGCGGCACTTGCTATAAACTCCTATCTTCTCGTTCCTAAACCTGTTCCAGTCAGAAGAGTTTGAGGTGGACACTGAGTTGAGGATTTCTGTGCTCTGTTCCCTTTTGCTACAGATACAACGTTAAGCTTGATTACAGGATTGTTCTTCCGGCGAAGAGATTTCACACATCACGATCATCCTACGATAATAGTGCCTTTTTCCATCCAACTGGTCCGTGTTGTGGCTGTAACGGAGCAGTCCTCATTACGACTCCTATATGATTCCTCATCACATCTCGACTCCTTTTTTTTTTTGTTGCAACGTTTGTCGTCGACTGACACCGCTCACGTTTTTGAGGGGCGTGGCCATGCAGGGGACTCCAGAAAGATATGGGGGCGGGGCTAAAAATGTAAAAATGAGCAAAACGTCCGAACCTACAGGTGTGCTCCCGATTCAGGCACATTCCTGTGTCGAGTTACAAATTTACAATTTATTATACATTTTTGATTGCAATCGTGACGTCATGTTTGGGCAGGAAATGACCGATATAATGTGGTCTAATCTCATAAGTGGGGAGTTAAAAGCTGTGTACTAGCTCAATGGCAGTGTTAGGATGTAAGATTTTAGCTTTTTACTAATTAGCGCAGCCACGACGTTGTCTATTGTCCTGATCACGGAGCTGCGCTGCGTCTCATTTTCCTCTCAGCTCCTGCTTTCGGTTTATTCAGCTCTGATGCTCGAGTATCTGCCGTCCCCTCATATCCTCGCCTTTCTCACGTTCTTGCCTCATTTCTGCTTATTTGTGTTTTTCAATCCACTGGACAGTCTGGAATTCTGCTTGTTCCACCATCAGAGTATTTTACACTTGGGTCTGTAGCTACACATCATAATGGGCTCTATTTAACCAACAAGTTTTTGTTTAACCCTTTAAAATCATTACGCGTGTGTGTGTGTGTGTGTGAGAGTGAGTGAGTGAGCTGTATGGTGTAATAAAAAAAGCCGTGAAGAAAGAATATCAGCTTCTGGCCCGTTTTCTCCATTCTCTTCCCCTGATTAATAAGCAACTCCTGGATGGTGACGTTCTGCTCTGCGTGTTCGTACAGTTTGACTAGCGTTCAGGAGCTGATGTCGTGCCGTGCAAGATATTTTCCAACATGGTGAATTTGGTTGGGGTTGGGGGGTGGGAGGGATTCGTGTAGGAGGAGTCTGGTGTATCATTTAGCATGTAATAGTTTGTATTATAAAAAAAAGAGTATATTTTGTAAATACATTATTTGATTCTTTACCGTGTTTGATTTTTGAGGCTGTAGCTGTCCTGATTGTATAGCGAGAAGACGCGTACAAAAAAAATATTTAACAACTTTCTTTACAGAAATAAAGGTGTATGGATCAGTGGCCAATCTGACAGCGTTTGCGCTTCTCCAAATTAAAATTGAATTATATTGTATCATTCTGGTGTGTGATGGTTTTTATTTCATGTTAAAATAATCACCCAGTACAGCAGGAAACGCCGAAGATAAATTCTGCCACAGCGCTTTCAGTGATTCTCCTGTCAGCGTTTGCTGGGTTTCACATCTGTGTCGTGTGATCAAGCTCCAGATCCGATTTAGACGAATTCATGAACAACTAATTCCAGCAGTCATGTAACAGGAAGTGTCCTTGGGTTTACAATTCAGGCACCTCATCAGATTATCTAACAACTTTTAATAAAACATTTATGATCAAAAGGTAAGCTATCCAGAGTGAACAACTGTTTAATACACTCTTTATAGACGGTGCACTGTGTCTGACCACTAGACGGCATCAGACATTTAAGATGAAGGCGGGTTGGTTCATTCATGTATCAAACCACTAGAGGGCGTCAGACATTTGTTTGGGAAAAGTGCAGAGGACATTACATTTGTTTGTTGGTTCATTTAGAGAACGTGTGAATCTAACCACTAGATGGCACCAGACATTTGCTTGCTTGTTTTTGGAAGGTGTGCTGTACCTAACCACTAGAGTGCGCTTATATCTATGGATGTAATTATTTTCAGAAAGCGTCCTGTTCTACAGGATGCCAGGCAATGCTCGATCGGACTGAGCTCGGAGGAATTTGGAGGCCAAGTCAACTCGCTCCTGTTCCTCAAACAGTTCCTGAATAACGTTTGCAGTGTGGCAGGACGCGTTATCCTGCTGAAAGAGGCCACTGCCGTTAGGGAATACTGTTGCTATGAAGGGGTGTACTTGGTCTGCAACAATGTTTAGGTAGGTGGTACGTGTCAAATTAACAGCTACATGAATGCCAGGACTCGAGGTTTCCCAGCAGAGCATGGCCCAGAGCATCACACTGCCTCGTACCTCGTGCCTGAAGACCACTTACACACCTGTGAGTCTCAGGAACCTACACCTCCAAGCAGGATCAATGAGGTAAGTGTGTGTAATTCATAATGTGTGTGTTTAACGCGAGGTTTAAAGTGCGAAGACGTGATCTGTGCCTCTGACTCCAACCTTACTGACATTATAGAGAACTAAATTGTACTGTAAAAGATTTCACTTCAAAATATATCCGCAATCCTTTACAGAATGTTGCAATAATAATAATAATGAAACAAAACCATAAAAAGTTCTTGCTTTACTTTTTGTTTAGTGTGTCATATCTTCACAGTGAGATCAGTTAGGTGACTTTGGGAATTCAGGGTCTGAAAATAAAACCATTACTGAATATTAACATCAGAGGAAATTCTGTTATTATTCAACCTAAAAACTAGACGTGTAGGGAGGACTGACTGTTATTACCTCTGGGTGATAAATCTGTGAAATAACATGTCTTAAGAGGTGTCATTTGAGAGAAGTTTTTCACTCTGGAGCGGTTTAAACACACACACACACGCACACACACAGAGCTGAGGACACGTGAGAGAGGGGGTTTAATACCGACTTTATTTCCAAATCCAGGTTCACAGCAGTGAGAATGAATGTAAAGTAACTGATAAAACGCACAACTACAGAGAGGACAATCACAACCATTAAGCTCAGAGTGGACTGGAAAACTGCAGCGCAGATTCTGGGTGAGAGAGAGAGAGAGAGAGAGAGAGAGAGCGCTTTCCCTTGTCGAGTTCACACGATTAAATCCAGCCTGCTTTACCCAACTTGTACACATTATTCTTACATTTTTTTCCCATACGAGCACTACTGCTGTTTTAATAATAAGGAAGTTCAGCAGATGATGTACAGAGATACCCGACCTTCTGAGATTTGGCATTTTAATGATTCTTCCCACAACACATGACCAATTCATAATTCTTAATTAGAGTGAACCCATTTTTGTTTGTCATCTTGCTGTTTTGTTAAAAACAGAGGAAAAAGGATCCTCCAGTGTTCTGAGGACAGTTAAAGGTGCAGTCTGATCAGCTACAGGCCTCAGCGTACACCAGGCGGCTTATGATTGCGGTGCGAATAGATGTCATGCACGTGGCAAGTGCAAAGAACGAACACGTTGGTCTAACCGCGTATGCACAGCACGTACACGACAGCTCATGATGTAAGGAAGCCGCCATCTTGCGTCCTACGCCAGCCTTGTTAGTCCTCGGGTTAGTGTTAGGGTTAGGTTTAGGTTTAGGGTAAGGCTTTGGGTTAGGATCTTTTGGCAGTATTTCCAGCTTGTTAACATGCATAGTTTCGGGGTTGTGTGTTGTATTAAAGTGTGTGTGTGTGTGTGTTGCTGGCTGCAAGACTGCAGACAGAACCATGTCAAACCAAACCAATTCAATCCAAGCTGGATGACTCCGCAGTACGGCTTCCTGTTGCCATGGTAACTGTCATTATATTCTAACACCTGCAACGCCACCTGCAGGACTGGCACACTCGTACGCAAAAACCCATATGAAACATGCATGGTCACTTTAAACGTGTGAATCGTCATAGGGAAAGGAGTGGCTGACCTTAGAGTTGATACTCATTCACGTCCTTATTATTTTTTCTTCTTTTAATATCAAAAGGGGAAAAAGCTGAGGTGCATTGAAGATATAAAAAGGTAATAAATATCAGGAAATAAAAACAGGGACAATGCATTCTTTTCTAACACGTCTCACGCCTACGAGAACACTATTAACAAACGCTAGGTTTGGATTTTTTTGCATGATTTTGTTTTTATTCTTTCATTCTCAGGTTGCTTTCGTGTGTAAGAGGAGTTCATCTGTGTGTGTGAAGTTGAACTGTAAGTGATGAGTCGGTGCAGATAAATGTGGACCATTAAACCAGATTT
This sequence comes from Parauchenoglanis punctatus, assembly GCA_030068025.1. Lineage (NCBI taxonomy): Eukaryota > Metazoa > Chordata > Actinopteri > Siluriformes > Auchenoglanididae > Parauchenoglanis > Parauchenoglanis punctatus. The sequence continues at coordinate 2,225,148 of JAQQZU010000021.1, forward strand.
GTCTTTAATCAAGGCATCTTTTAGATCAGGTTTATAGCAGCTCCGCATGTTTTCTGTTGCATTTTCTTTTCCCGAATCAAATCTTCAGCCTTCGCTCTGTACGTTTAATCAGAGTTTTAGCGAGCGAGGAAAAGGGAGGCACTTTTTTTTTTTTTTAAAACTGAACTGTCACTCACATTTACGCTGTGTATCGCACATCATCTTTAACACTACTGACTTGTAACATTGATCTAGCATGTTATAGTGAAACTGGACCGGTTTTATATTCACGGACTGCATGCGAAGACGGTTAATGAGGCAGAGCGATGCGTTTTTTTTAATAATTATAAATATTTTATATTGTTTAAAGGAGATAAACGGCTTAACATCCACCACCAATATAAATACAGATGATCTTTTTTTTCCTGATTTTTGTTTTTTCTTTAAAGGTGTATTTGTGCTGCTGTAATCATAAAGACTGTTCTGAAGCTCAGGACTCGTACACAATCTGCTCATACTGAAGCTCCTGTAAACACACTCCGTACCATTTGTCTTTACTCTTCTACACGCTGATGATGGACAATCCCACCTGGCTTTCTTCAGGTCATCTCAGTACGTTTTTCCTCGCCACCACCACCTTTTGGATTTCTGTAAAGCTCATTAATTTTCAAACAAATGAACTAGAATCAAAAGGAAACACATGTACAGAGGTTTCCTCTTCATTTCCATCATTTAGGAAGTGTTTGGTGTCTGAAGAGAACTTCCGGAGCTACAAAAGGAAACTTCCAGCCACCAGTTTGTCTAAATTAATTATATGTAATAATATTAGTTTGGATCATAATCGCGGAATACAGCAGACGTGAGCTGCATTATCATCCCAATCCCAATTAAAAAGCCACACCTCTTGCTCAAGTTGAAGCAACATAAAACTGTACAGAGGAAGAATGGAACGTGAAGCTACAACTGGATTTAATTCCTTTTTTTGAATAAAGAACAGTGTGTGACTGGGTGTCAGACTGCGAGTCCTGGAGAGTGATATTCGTGTAGAAGGATAATTATCTCTTCCCTGTCAATCACCCTATCCAGTCATAGACGTGCGAGCTCAGGTATGCAGAAGAGGGCAGACAGCGCTTTACTCAGAGTGTTACACTGCCCTGTGATGCAGCATGAGCAGCCGTTTGAAATAACGTGTTTAGCTGGAGGAAGCACGTGACAGCCTTCACCCTCCCGAATGGTAGAGCTGGCTGGGATGTGCAGGGGAAAACACCCTCATAAATGCTTAGGAGATATTAAACACCTCCATGAAGCTGGCTGAGTGGTGCGATGATGTTAATTTAGAGGTGGAATTTGGTTACAAGTGTTAATTATTAGCCACATTTGCAAAATTCAGACACCAAAAAAGAAAAAGGGGAAATCTTTGTTTACATTTCATGTTTGGCCAATATTTTCTCTAAGGATTGATCTTAAACTTTATATTTTACATCTGGATGGGTGTTATTTGTCCTATCCGATCTCACGTTTATTAGAGCAGCTCTTCAGCAGCACGTAGACGGTCTCTAACATTCAAGATGTGGAGTTAGTATGCAAGCTAAAGGAGGAAAATGAGTACTTATTGGTGTTATTAATCTTAATTGATTACTGATTGGCTCAACTGTACACTAAACATATGAAGTATAAAGCTGTGTGTGTGCGTGCGAATAATTTGTACATTACAGTACAGCAGAATGCACATTTGAGGCTGAAGACAGGTAAATTTCACAGGTAACTTATTCACACACTGGAAATTAGTGAACTTTTTTGTACTGAATTGTAATAAGGTTGTAAACATGAAACATTTATGTCAGAATATTCTGTAGACTAAGATTGCGGGCTGCGCTGGAGGCTGTTTACTCGCTATCACAGACCTGCCAGCCCTGAAGAAGGAGAAAGCCTAGTCCTCCATTTTACAGATTTCTCATCTGAACGACGTTTTCACGGCTTGAACTGATGAAACCGTTTATCATTAGCAATAAAAGGATTTGTAAAACATTAGATTTGACACTTCTTGAGTCAAAATGTTCACGTTTTTTTCAGTGCAATCCGTTCAATGCTGTAAAAATGTCACGCTAACAAGTGAAAATATCTCGAATATACGTGAAGATAACTCGACGTTTCTATTATAAACTCACTATAAATCAAATACTGTACATGATTATTAAACCTGTTTCTAGACTTGTTCTATTGGCAAATATTTATTCAGATTTTATTTGTAAATTTAAAACTTGTGTGAAAATCATTGACTTGATTTATAATCTCGTTTTTTTTTAAATATATTTGATTTACATAGATTTGATTTCTAATCTCATAATACGGAACATGACATTACTGCCTATTTTTCTATATCCAAGATATTTTCACTAAGAGTTTTTGCAGTATAATAAATATAGCGATCTGATGCCGAACGCACACTGGTAGATTTTATTTCACATTAATGAACTCAAAGCGTTCTCTGTTTACCCTGACGGAGCGTGAGAGTGGAAAAACTGAAGAGCACCAATCAAAACATTACTGTCGTGACATGGGGGAAGGGGGCGGGGCTACCAAAACACTTACGCAACTGGCAGTCAGTCCAGATTCATATACCGATTTGGAGAAAAAAAGAAGACTGGGTTTATTTTTAGGTATTTTATCGGCGTGACTATTGGCGTGGCATCCTCGGATCTTAAACACGGCGCTCCTACCCAAGCCGCGTAAAGGCCGGCAGGTCTGCTAGCATGATATCAGCTTTTACAATTCCGACAGCGAGCCTGCAATATGGAAAAGATCCACAACTTTTTCTTTTTATTCCTTTATTTATTGTGATCGCTGAGCACTTTGACCTCCACATAAGTTTTCTGTTCCTGTTTTAGTCCAACAAAATAAGAAATTGTGACGAATAACCGGATTTGTTTAATGTATCGCAAGGTTGTAATTGTGACATGATGGTTTAATCTATATTAGTAATAATCATTACAGCAGCTGTTGTGCATGAATGCAAATTTCACACATTGTTACTTGTTTGCTCTAAATGTTCACTATGTTTATGCACTAGGAAATGAGTATATTACTGTAACTTACATTGACCCTAACAACGTTCCCATTTGATTGCAAAGCTTTTGTATATTTTGTAGTTTGACAGCATGATAATGTCTATGAATTCTGCAGTGAACATGTGTATAATTGTCAGGATGCCGACCAAAGTCGGCATGATATACAGTCTCCATGCTTCCTGGTAGCTTGTTTTGACTTGTTTTCTCCCTCACAGTCCAATTTCAGGTAGTATCTATTAATATATTTAAAAAAACAAAACAAAATTACAAAGCCCTACTATTCAATGTGAAATGAATTAATAAAGGGTAATGAGGGGAAGCATTCACAATAAGGCAACTAAGCAGAGAGAGAGAGCGCGAGCGAGCGAGAGAGAGAGAGATGAAAAGTCGGCGTACAGTATTAAGTGGACGTTCTAGCGTTGTAGATGGACTTCTACATGCTGTGACTGACCGAACAGATCAATACAGCATGGTATGAGTTCAATTAATCAGACAATAACATCATTAATGATCAGTCCCAAGAACCAAAATTCATGAAGAAATCCAGCAAGCACCTTTTTTTTTTTTTTTTAAAACAGACTGAGGTGAAATGCTTGTTTTTTTATTTTTTTAAACCTTTTTTTTAATTGCCATGTTACAGCCTTGCGTTTGTCTTGGTGTGGAGGTGGTCGAGGCGCAGTGGGAGGTCAAATCACAGGCCCTGTTTAGCGAGTGAGGCGGTCACCTGGTCTGCGAGCGTGGACAGTTGCGGTGAGTCGCTCATGTTGATGCTGCCGGAGGAGGAGACTTTGCTGAGGGGGCGGGGTGAACCCTCTGCAGACATGCAGGGGGATTTAACCACGATGTCGGCACCGTGGTCAGTGCGAGCCTTCGCCTGCTCGCGGAACACCAGCTTGTGAGACTCAATCTGACGGAGAAGAGGACGAAAACGTGATTACGGAATACGGCCTAAAAAAAAAAAAACCATCAGGAAAATCAGCAGTCTTTAATCCAGTTTCTTTTCTCAGGACAACATTGGGGTTAGATCAGTCGGGAAAAATGAATCTGCAGCTATGTTTATAAGCAAGGGTGGATTTGGGCGGTATATTGCTATGACAACATCTTAAATGTCTGTAAGAAAAGCAACGGAAAAAACCCCAACAAATAGAGCTTCCAGAGTTCTAGAGCACTAAAAACCAGCAAAAAGTGACATGAGGTGAAAAACCTTGATGCAAGTGCCTCTTTTTTCTCCCACGTTAAAATTAATAAGACAGAAAAATATATATTGTCGTTTTGTTGAGATGTTCCTGTTTCGGAAAACAAAGTTAGAGCTCTGACTGTTACAAAGACCTTCCATAAACGTTAATTAAACGTCTCCTTACAGAAAACTTCACCATATCAGTGATTTTTCTTTTTTTTTTTTCCCCGTTTAAGTCCATGTACATGAGTTGTTGCTATAGAAATGATAATGTGCCAGGATGAGAGCATTATTATAAATATAAACCCGTGATTTGAAGCAGGAGTGTTACAGACAAAATTACAAATCCCTACTATTCAATGTGAAATGAATTAATAAAGGGTAATGAGGGGAAGCATTCACAATAAGTTAACACCTTCGCAACCAATCAGAATCAAGAACTGGACGTCGCTGTGGTAATAATCATATTTATTATGTTTTAATTGACAGTGTGTGCGTTCTGCGTTAGCTATGGAGGCAACATTAAAGGTCACCATTTATTCTGACTCTCATTGTGCTAATATAAAGTGTGATTATTAGGAATGTAGGCTTGCTAGGTGAAAGAAACATCTGTGTTCTGTTTATATAAAACCCTGAATTTTTCACAGAATCATTGTTACTTCGATATTTAGAGAATCTAATGGTGATACTGGTTTTATCCTGCAGCACTAGGTTTGGCTGCTGATAGAGTTTAATGAGGAGAAATGCCTCAGTGGCTCGTACACTTACTGGAGTGGTTTGGCTTTAGGGCACTGCCTTCCCTACATAGGGGGTCAGAGGATGTGTCCCCGTTTGGGTCGACGGAGGCACTCGAAGGCCTCCTCTCTGCTTCCTTCCCGTTCTCTCTCTACGGCCATGAGAACGTACACCACAGGGGGCGGGATTACAAACAAAGTTAAACACAATGTCAACAAAATGAGACTGAACAGAAACAAACTGATGAGCAACCAAAAGCTAAAGAATTTTACAATGCAGTGCTGAAGCAGGAAATTAATGACAAAAAGCAGGTAAGGAAGCAGGGCACCACTGAATAGGAAAAGAAAAATAATAAAGATTGAACCCGAAGCAGAACAGAGAGGAAGGGAATTATAGATGGACACAGCTGAGAAAGTGTGTGTGTGTGTGTGTGTAAAATAGAGAGAAGAGGAAGGAAAGCAAGACTACACAGCTCATCACTCCAATAAACATTACCGCAGGTTTGGCTCAGTGTGTCTGTTTACAACAGGTTCAGAGATGAAATGCGAGTTAAATCCTAGAAACAGGAGCTCCTCCACAAGCAAAGAAAATTCATAAAATAAAATAAACAAGTTTCACTGGCACATTTCATTGTCTTCTATGTCTGTTATTATCTGTTTTTAGGGCCCAGATGGTGGGGTATATGATATTGGGGAGATTTGGTTTTGTGGGGGATTTGGTTGTGGGATATATGATTTTAGGGGCACTTGGTTGTCAGAGATTTGGTTATGAGGGGATTTGTTTGTGAGGTAATATGATTTTGGGGGGACTTGGTTGTGGAGGGTATTTGGTGGGGAGATTTTTTGTTGTGGGGAATTTGGTTGTGAGGAGATTTGCTTGAGGGGTGTATATGTGGTTGTGGGGGGGATTTTGGCTGTGGGGGGAGTTTGGTTGCAGGGTGTATGTGGTTGTGGGGTATATGTGGTTGTGGGGAATTTTGGTTGTGGGGGGATTTTGATTGTGGGGGGATTTTGGTTGTGGGGTATATGTGGTTGTGGGGGTATATGTGGTTGTGGGGGTATATGTGGTTGTGGGGGGATTTTGGTTGTGGGGGGGTTTTGGTTGTGGGGTATATGTGGTTGTGGAGGTGTATGTGGTTGTGAGGTATATGTGGTTGTGGGGGGGTATGTGGTTGTGGGGGGATT
>JAQQZU010000021.1:2231710-2250307 GCA_030068025.1 Parauchenoglanis punctatus
GGGGTATATGTGGTTGCGGGGGGATTTTGGTTGCGGGGGGTATGTGTGGTTGCGGGGGGTATATGTGGTTGCGGGGGATATATGTGGTTTGAGAGAAATGATTATCCATTTTCAAAACAAAGCCAAAGACTCGCTTCAGAAGAACAAAAACCTTGATTTTTTCCATTTTCTTTGCCCTACTAAACACTCCTGTTGAATAGTGTTTTAGAGTTTTGGTGTGTGTGAAGATTTTGTTGTAGAAAGATGAAGACCCTGAACTATCTGTGGAAAAACCCCAGAGTGGATTGTTTCTACAGAAACACACTTGTCCTTAGCAACAAGAAGAATGTAGTTATCTGCTGATTTATTGCCAGGTGTTATTTGAGCTGCTGTATACAGTATGTACATTCACATGCTAACGAGCTCACACAAAACGCAATGTCACCTGCTGATGTGGTAACTGTTGCAATTTCAAGTTTGTTATTTTCCCCTGTATTTAAAAGAAAGCTCACAGTGCATTCTGGGTAATGTGTGATCCTGTGGTCTACACATTGATCCCGACGTGATCCCTCAGGCCTCCTCTAAACTTCACTGGAGTTAATAAACTACCGGGACGGCCTTTAAAACAACTGCAGGGATTTAAACTGGGGGGAAGTGGAGAGAGAAAGTCGATGTTAGAACAACCTGGACTCGAGCCCAAGACATAAAAGACAAGTGAGGGAGAGGTTTAGCATGTTGTACACTAGAGGAGGACAGAGAGATGCCTGGAAGCAGGAGGTGATGTAAAATATTAACGTTAACACACATTTAATGCATAGCTTTTGTTAGTTACAGCTTTAGTTGTTATTGTGGAGTAACACTAATATAATATCAGGGAATCAAACACATAAAGTTCTATTTCCATGTCATTAATCAGAGCATGAGTCTGTTTATTTTCTTCATTAGTTAAGTGTGTAGCATGTAAACAGGAGCCTACCTTCCTGTTCCCACCTCCGGCCACATGGCCGATGTTGCCCAGAGATCCTACTTTCGACTGAGCTTTGAACTCCAGCTTCTCTGATTTGATCTCCACATTTCCGCCACCTTAAATCAAAAGTGTTCATCAGTTTAAAACAAACAAACAAACAAAAAACGGCTCACGCATATAATAATGCAAATGTCTGTTTTTTAGCTTGTACACTATGAAGTAAGACGGCTAAAACACAACATTCAAATGCCGGTTACATTTTACTGTTTACTGATAAGGAAAGCATTCATGTGTAGTTCACCAGTAGCCTGCGGCTGCTTACACATGACTAGCGTCAGCATAGGCTCGCTTTGCCACTGTTTTCCTATTAAGAGTGCTTCATGCCTCCATTCTGTTCTAAGCCCCAGGTGTTGTAACGCTCTGCTCAAAGTTAAAATTGGTCGAACCTTGAGCCTGTTTGCTGCTGACCTTGCCGAGTGTAACCACTGAGTTTACAGTGAGACGTCCTGGAACATGGGTGATATAGTAAGTACTTGAGGTTCTTTTTTTTATCTTATTTCTCCCACTCTCTACGTTTTAAACTACCGCTCCCATCTAGGACGCTTGTCCTGTGGAGAACCCCGAAGCTAGACGTGTGCAAGCAGCCTAACTACTAATTACACTCTGCTTATAAATAAGATTCACATTTCTGTCACCACTGATTTATGAATGTTGCTGTTAAAGGTCAGACTTTGATGAATAGTTAGAATATTTATTATTATTTATAAGCACCAGTAACAACAGGCTGAATTGTAAGGGTGCTTTTACACTAGACTTTTTTTTTAACATATATAAATATGACTTGAGAAAAGAAAAGGCTCACATGATGTGCAAACTGTAACCATATCAACACTGTTAGCAGTCCTAGCTAGTATCAGCTAAATAACTAGCCTAGCTTGCTCTCTGGTTTCGATTTGTTTTTGCAACATTGTCATATTGACTAGAAAACATGTAAAGCATGACGTTAGTCTCCTTACATTCACTCACAAAACAAATTTTCACCACCATATTTGTTTTCCTGTTCGCTTTCCAACTTGCGGCCATGTTCCACAGAAATCAAGGTAAATATAGACATGTGCTTGTGATGGAGGAAAAAATTGATATATGTGAGAGGGCTGTAAGGATGCTTGTAAGAATGTCTGAGTGAATACAGAGTGGGCCAAAATATCCAGATCTTTTCCTCTTTAATAGTAAATGAAAAAAAATGTTTTGGCATACACAGAATTGCCAATCAAATACATTTCGTGTCAAAGACGCATAAAACCCCAAAGTATTTTTTCTTCTTAAAGTAACAAAGGTAAACACATTCACTGCGAGCATCATGAGTGATGCACAAAACATCCAGGCCGCATCAGTGCTTTTACCAGCAGCTGGGATCGCTGCCTTCAGGTCGTGAAATCTTGTTAAAATTTGGTATTCCGAAAAACCTAATGTGTCTCTATCAAATGGGACAAACCCAGTTTTATATTGGATAAAAGTTTACAAAGGATCTGGGGTGAATTTATTCATTAAGCTAATAATAATAATAATAATAATAATAATAATAATAATAGTAATTCCTCAAGTGGTGTGTTGATTTCTAAACTAAAATGGCCGACAGAATCAGGCTCTTTTACCTGGTTTATGGTGGATGTTGGCCTTCGAGCCGCACTTTGACTGCACGTTGCTCAGATCCATCTTTTTGTTCACAATTTGAACCTGGACACAATGAGAGACAGACAGAGCAGGACACAGAGAGTCAGCACACATCAGCACAGCAGCAGATGCAACATAACTCAGGAAATGTGGAGGAAAATTTGGTTCATTTTACAAACTCATCATGATGATGCTTGATAGAGAGAGAGACAGAGTGAGAGAGACACAGAGAGCGAGAGGGAGAGAGGCAAGCAGAGAGAGAGAGCGAGAAGGAGAGAGAGAGAGAAGGAGAGAGCGAGAAGGAGAGAGAGAGAGAAGGAGAGAGAGAGAGTGTGAGAGTGAGAGGGGGAGAGAGAGAGTGAGAGGGAGGAGAGAGAGAGAGTGAGAGGGAGGAGAGAGAGAGCGAGAGGGAGGAGAGAGAGAGCGAGAGGGAGGAGAGAGAGAGAGAGAGAGTGAGAGAGAGCACTTCCTAACACAATGTGGCAAATACACCCAGATTCGTGTATTTCGGGGGGGGGGGGGGGGGGGGGGGAGGAAAGACGATACTTTTGTAAGAAAAAAAATTTGGGCTAAGAGGGAAACAATGAGAATTTCATTTGAGCTAATGTAAGAATTCCAAGAGAGTCATTCATTCATTCAGACATCTAAATCATCTCACATTCAGGTAAAATCAGCAGTGGGAAAAGGAGTAACACAGGACTGACGAAACTGAGCAAAATAAAGAGTGCACCTTAAACATGTTAAACATGGTGTGAGAAGATGAAGACTCTAATAATAACGTCTACTTCCGCTGCGAGGACGGAGCACGATAGCTCACAGCCAACGTACAGGCCTACCACTAGCTGATACAGCATGCTACCTTTCAGTACCAGTACAAGTTTGGGCACCTACTGATTTATAGGATTTTCTTTATTTTGATTATTTTCTACATTGTAGAACAATACTGAAGACATCAGAACACCAAAAGAGATCATCAGCTGTGTTGTGTCGAGGTCATGCTGGTGTACAGTAAATAGCCCTGTTCCACAACTGTAGAATCCATATTATGTCAAGATCCTCTCAACTAAATAAAGAGAAGCGGCAGAACATCATTACTTTGAGACCAGAAGTGACTGTAAAGTACTAAAAACCAAGAAAAAAACATTGGATTAGAAGATGTCCAAACTTTTGCCTGGTACTGTATAAACTTCATCAGAAGACGATTATAGTTACAGGAAGCTGTCAGAAGTCGTCCTCTCCCTGGAACTCATACACTCATTCATCAAACCCATTCTGTATTAATGCACTCGCAGCATCGAGGGGTGAAATATAATATCATAAATATCAAAAATATCATATGATTTTTATTTTCAGGCTGGCTCATGATCCATGATATAATCACGATTACTTTTCATGCTGGTGTTTAAGACTATTTTGCAGGATACTGAACAAAGAATCCAAGCTAATTTCCTTACTGATGTAAATATAGCTCTACAAGGAAACATAACCTCAAAGGAAAAGAATAACAGAGACACCTTAAACTTCTCTAACAATTTTATTAGAGTGCACTTCCCAACAAATTTATTTCTAGAATAAAAACAATCAAGTATAGTGAGCGTACTTTAAAAAATGTTCAATAAAAAGTCCATCACCTCTACTAAAGTCTTCAGTATTTATAAGTGCAGTAGAGCAAGATGATTGACAGGCGAGTGAGTAAGGAAATAAGTACTGAATACATTAGCTGAGTAGGTTTTACATTATTATTTAACAAAGTGATTCGGGTTTCATTGTTTTGGTTTGAGCTGAGGAACGGTGATGTTAGAAAAACTTTCTGAGAGTAAGTCCTAATAAGAATCAAGTATTTTTAGAAGTCACTTAAACCCCACATTTTTAACCGTTTTGATGTATACAGGTAAAATATTACAGCATGTTCTTGTGTACTCCTAGGCAGTGCCTTTTTAAGACATGTTTGTTATTGTTGTTTACTTCTGCACTGTTTCCGAATGCGGTAGTGTTACACTCCGGTGCGCTCACCATGTTATCTGGATTTCAGCAAACTCGTTAGGGTGCTTTTTCAATGGTTAAACAAATTCATCACGTGTCCTTCACGTGTGGCACATGTGTCTTCCATTGCATATCTTGTGAACAACCGCGGTTTTTGCCGTGTCTGTTTTCTAAAATCCAACAAATCGATATACACTAACTCATGTTAAAACATTTTTAGGCACCAACTCCTCCATGCTTCTGTGTTGCCAAAAAATGAGGAGGAAACTTAATCTAACCTTAATCCTAATCTAATCTTAATCTGCATTTGTTTATTAATGATTCTGTCTGTGAGAGAATGTGAGTTGGTCTAGTGTAATAGTGTATAGTCTGGGTCATAAAACATCTCGGGATGCTAAGTCTGAGCGTTTCCAGCACAATGGATATCCGCCGCCTCTAGTTTCCTATCTATGTCTATTAGGTGGATCTAAAATTGGCTACCTAAAAAAATGTATACAGCAAATGTATGGAGGAAAAGGAGGTTAAACCCCAAAGCTCTGGTCAGGGAGGTGCTTGTTATTGTCTCTGGAGTTCACTTAGACTGCAAAACAGGGGAAGGTCCAGCATCTCATTAAGAACAGTCACCCAGAGAGGCAGTGGAAATGCTTGAGAGCGTTAAGCCCACAGCCAGAGGTGTGTTTGTGGAGCTGCTGCTCTAAGGATGGAGCCTGGAGTTTGAAGCACACGTCTGAGGCACCTTGGCTTGCAGCGTATACATTTTTACAAAGGAGGGAGCTTGGTTACTCACATTGCCTCCTCCTGGAGTGTACTTCATGTTGGCTTTGGAGCCACACTTTGCCTGCACACTGCTCAGATCCATCTTCTTTTCAAGGATTTGCACCTAGGAAGTGAAGTGAGAAGATTGACAAACGCCTAGCTCAGGGGTTTCTGGCCTGGGTTGACCATGTGGTCGGTTCCTGGACTCACAGGAGTGGAACGGGGCTGCATTCAGGGATTTCATTGGTAGAATTCACTACCATTTTATACCTACAAGGAGCATTCAGACATTTCCTCTGCCACTCTTTTCCAGGTACACAGAATATGTTTTTAATTGGAAACAAATCTGGTCTGGTCTAAACTCACCTTTCCGCCCCCAGGCTGATGTTTGATGTTCTCGGTGGAACCGATCTTGGATTTGACGTTCTTCAGGTCAGGCAAGGGTGCAACAGGGGCAATGGGCGCACGAGATCTGAGAGAGCCGGGAGATTTAGGTGGAGTGCGCACCACGGCCACCTTCTTCACCTGCTGCCCAGGTGTGCTGCAGCGACTGGATGGAGATTTTGGGGTGGCAGGGCTGCTGCAGCCGCTACGATCAGGAGTCTTAGGAGATTCGGCTGATGGAAAGCCATGAAAATGCAAATTAATCAACATAAGCATTGTAGATATGATACTACAATATATATACACACATCAGCCATAACATTAAAACCATCTGCCTAATATTATGTAGGTCCCCTTTTAAAGACACAATCTGAAAATTTGAATGCATTTTCAAAATACGTACAATTTTCTGTTACTGATAAAGAAGAAAAGCTTGTATGATAAATTTTTTAAAGCTATAAATTAAATCTCCTTGCTTTCATTCTGTCTTAAGGGTATACAAACTTTTGCAATCAATTGTATATGGCCAGACCTCAAATGTTTACTTATTTATTAAAGTTTTCAAGTTAGATTTAATCAGTGACGTTACAGTACAGCGCCGTGTCCATAAACTGACGTGACTACATTACAACTAACAAGACACACTACAAACTCTAATATACATCCACACTGGCACTATTTTTAACATTTTATGGTGATTTTCCCCGTTTCTCCGTGCCATATTGACTTTTATAGGCATACACAGTATGTTTATGCAATTGTGTGATAGGAAACCAGATGAACCAGTCATGCAGTACAGCACAAATTTAATAGAAACTGGGTGGAGTCCATGTTCATGGTACATTAGAGTAAATCAAGTGAGAACAGAAACTCTAAACAGGACCTAGGGGAAAAAAATGCAACTCACCAGGGATTTTGGTGCCAATACCCTGAGGTTTAGTCTTCGTCTTAGCATCACCAGCCTACATATAAAATAAACATGAAACTAAAATTAGCATGCAGTCGGACTCATGGTTAGAATGGTTTGTTTTGTTTAGCATTTCTTTTTAGATAAACAACACTGATGAATTTCTAAGCCAACCTGCCTGAAATTTGTGATTTTCAACTTACTTTATATAACATTATTTTTTAAATTGTTTGGGGAAATCACCTCCAAACCCGAACATAGCATAGAGGTGGACAGGGCAGTGAAAGGTCACAGGGTTGTGATTACTCACTGTGGCTCTGGACTCCTTGGCTCCTACAGTGTGTGGTTTAGAGTTTAGAGAACCGACTCTGGCTGAGGCACAAACTGGGGCAGAGGGAGAAGCGGAGGTGGAGGTATGTTTGGATGGGGGCACTGGGATTGATGAGGCTCGTTTAGTGGCGGACGTGAGTCTAGCTTTGCCTGGTGTGGATGTAGAGGGGGTCTTTTTGTTTCATTGAGAATGAGAGGGAACACAAAAGAAGTGTTAAAATATAGTGAATATAAAAGAACATAATCAGAGAACTCAATGTTATAAATGTTATGAAACAATGAGAAAATGATATAGTCAGTAAATTAAAATTAAAACTAAAGCAATGGACAACAGATGTTACAAGTGGTTAATGTATAATGACTATAAAGAAAAAGATGAATTCTCTCATTCTCAGAGCTTAACATTCTTAGCCGTCACGTGTACCTCAGGTTTTACGGGATCACGGGCTGACCCACACCACTGCCCGCCTTCTCCCCCAGCACTGCGGTCACCGTTGGCACTTGTTTGTTGCACTTTATTAGGTTTTATTTAAGTTTTGCTTTGTACCCTTGTTTTGATTATAGGCTTGTCACTGGTTGCCTGCCCTATTGTGTTCACCTGTTCTGTGTTACATCCTTGATTAGCTTGTGTATTTGTACTCTTTAGAATCTTTGTAAAGTCTTGTCAATTTATGTTCCATATTGTGCCCATGCCATCGATATTAATAAAGGATTAACCTTAGATGATGCTAGCACTGCTGTGGATACTGACCAGGATTCTTGGATTTGCCCACATACTGTATAGCCCACGCTCAGTATACACCCACTGCATCCTGCCTCATTTGCCAGCATGTCACATTAGGAGTCTGAGTTGGGCTCAAAGCCCAACAGTCCAAGTGCTGTACAGGTTTGAGTCTAAAAAAAGCCTTTGTGTAAGTCAAGATACAGTTAGATATTATAGTGGTAGTGGAAAATTGTTAGATAAGATGACATGACAAAACCTGGTATTTATTACGCTACCTACATAGTAATTAGCCTCCAGGCCGAACCATAATATATCTCGTCTGACTGCATTAAGAGGCCAGCATCAGAGCACTGACTTGCATTAGCTCAAACCTTCTTGGCATCTTTAATTGATTGGACACATTCTGCCCATCTTCTTAATACTTTATTTTAACGTCCTTGCATCCATAGGTAACAAAATACACGGATATCTGATAGACAAAAGTTAATATCAGCTTGGACTCCCTGATTAGAATGTTTGTTTGGACACATTGTCAGAATAAATAACTTATTTTTCTTCAGGCAATCTGAATTACATGAGTTACAAGCCAAACAATAAGAAGTCTAAAATCGGTCAGAAATCATGAGCTTTGAAGTCTGACTGATTCGAGTACAATTAGGGACTTCCATGTTGTGAGTCTGAGAATCAAGTTCCCATCCTATGGATTTCCTCCAGGATTTGTTGCCATTTGAATTTTGACACCAACATGAAGATTAAATATTTAATGGGCTAAAGATTTTTTAAATGTGAAATTGTAATATAATGAACTATTCCAAACATTACCTGTTATGTGAAACCTGGCTCATTTAATACATTTAAACACAACATAAATAAACCACCTGAACTGTACCTTTCTATCAGCTGCTGCCGGTCCGGGCTTGGCTGTTTATAGAGAGAATGAGCAGACTAATAAGTCCAAGTTCATGTCATAAACATTGTATTCAAGTTAATGTTCATGTTTCAACAAAAGGATGCAAAATTACTTGAGCTCCGCAAGATCCAACTAATTACAAAGTGCATTTGGGTTAATGGTGTATTTAAGGATGTACTTTAAACTCTGCCTGCAGTTCTATTTCCACTCTGATGACCTGGCAGACATTTATCCAATGACATCTAGATTTGTCTGTCTTCAGCCTTTAAAAAATATATGATTAGTCCCTTTACGTACATCTCATCAGATTTGATTTAATGTAAGATTAATCAGATTTGCTTTGGGAAAGTCACAATGAAAACGTCCCTCTCATTTTAAAGGTGTTGTCTGTTATATTGAAAAGCATTTCTAGACCTATGATAATTACATGATTTCATAGAATCACAGAAAAACTGTGATTCACAATATCATTATGCAATGGATCTGGCTACTTTCTTCATTTCAGACTTACGGTAATATTTTTCTGGACCAGAAACTAGCTCCACAGAGTTACGCAGTTCTGCCCTTTTTCCTTATAAGGTAACTCATAAGGCATACAAAGTTTCAGATGAAGGGGTAACAGAGTGAGTGGGGTTATTTTTTGGCAAGGATTTGTTAATATTTTTATTACAATTGCAGTTCACCTCATAAGTAGCTGAACATGCTAAAATTGCATATTGTATCTTTAAAATTATCCATATTTTTTCTACAAATAAATGTCAATGGTCCCTCCCACCTAAGGATATCGGTATATATTTTGCTTAGATGAGAGGCAAAGTGTAATTTTGGAGACTGCAGACCACGTCATGAGGTTGGGGAGATGTGCTGCCTACTAAGCAGAAACGTGTAACCGTATTCCGAGGACTTAAGAGAGAAGGTTCTGGAAATACTGGTTTGCTTTACAATACTCTTAGAACATTAGTTCCAATTGCACAAAAACTGACATTATAAAAACTTTGTCTCTACAACTAAAAGTGTTGCAGAGAGATTGTAGAAATGTTTACAAATGTTACATAAAAACCTTCTGCTAGCCTACATTTTGGAACTGGCCTTATTCAGATGATTGAGATTATGCTTACGTAGTAATAAGAAAAATCTGAATCAACACTAATTCATATAGTTTCACATAAGTCAGATAAACTACTTAGCATGTAATTGGCATCTGTAAAACTGTAAAAAACTTGTTGGAAGTAAAATAATGAACTTAGGCAAGATAATGTGTCTGTGTGTGTGGTGAGGGAAGGATGCGACCCACGTAATATATTAACGATTGTCAGTAATGCACCACAATCAACAATCATGCACAAGTCACATGCAAAAAGGAGGGTACGGTGAAAACAGTGCCAGCAACACAAATAATGCCCAGAGTTAGTCATAGACACCAACCACAGTCAAGGAAGGGAAAGAAAGACAGATCACAAAGAGTCACAAAGAGAGAGCGCAAGAAAGAGAGAGATTTAGTGGCTGCAAGCAGTCCGTTTCTTCAACCGAACACTCGTTTTGACTGGCGGTGAACGCTTATCAGAAAGGGCGCTGCTTAGCTTAGCTTAGCTACTTGACAATAAAAAAGAAGATCTGTGGAAGAAAGAAAGAAGGTGGTTTAGAGGGGGGTTGAGGAAAGGAAGGAAAAACAGACCTTTGGTTGGGGCGCTTGTTTTTCGCACTGGCGCGGCATCTTTTGAGGGGACTTTCTCGAGTTTTGTGGTGGATTTGGGGGCGGGGGTTGCACCAACCGCAGCAGTGGGCTTCTTTGCTTTTTTAATGGGAGTGTCTTTAACAGGTACTGCTTTTGTTGGTATTGCTTTAATTGGTTCTGGAGGATAGGGTTCACCAGCATCAACTTCAACCTCAGCAACAGCTGCTGCTTCTTCTTCTGGTTGGGCAACAGGCTCAGCACTTTGAGCTGCTTCAACAATGACATCTTCATCAGTTGTTTCCAGGTACTTCTCTGGTTTGTCGCCTTTGGAATCCTCAGGTTTGGTGTCTACTTCTGGCTCCATCTCGGGTACTATGACCTCCTGCTGAGCTGTAGGAATACTGATCACTTCCAGTTCCTGTTCTTCCACTGGTTCATACTCTTGGGCTTCGTTCTGCTGGTCAGTGAGGGGTGATTCCTGGGTGTGATCAGGAGCTGTACTAGGGGAGAAAGGGGAACCAGGGTCAGCCCTGCAGGAATCTGGACTTTTGCTCTCTGGGGGAGTCTTGTCAGAGCCATTTTCCCAGCGGTCAGGGGTTCCCTGATGAACAAGCTCGGATTCGGTGTAGTCAAATGACAGGCCTCGTTTCTTTGCTTCATCTGGAGTCATTTGGGGTTGGGATAGTGTTTCGCAGGGCTTAATGTCAAAGCTTTCATCTTTCTGTGGTGATGCATCTGGGATAACAGTGCTGTGGACTGGAGGAACTACTTCTGGTTCATCTTGTTCCTCTTCCTCTACATCTCTTTCTTGCTCCTCCTGTTGACCTTCTATGTTAGAACTATCAGGCATGGCAGGACTCTCCACTAACTCTTCCTCATGATCGGATCTAAAAGCTTTACTCACATCCTCCTTACCATGCTTTTCGACTTCCTCTTCCTCTCTCTCATCTTCAAAACCACCGGGACTGTGTTTTCCAACCATCTCTTCTGAAGGACTTGTCTTCACCTTACTGTCAAAGCTCAGCATCGCCGACCCTAAACCTTCAGCCTGGGAAGCTTGTGATGCTTGTAGGGACATGGGTGACTGCTGTGGGCTAACAGACCCAGCCATGTCCCCATTCAAACGCTCCTCTTCCTTGTCCATAGACGTTGCGCTGCTTCTACCACTGTGTGGCGGAGAGAGCCCCTCTGGTGTTAAAGCATCTGATGAGCAGGAGGTAGAGCGATAGGAACAGCCACAGACAAACAACACTGCGGGATTAGCAACACACCAAGACGGAAAACAAAGCACCAAGAAACCAAGGATTCGAAATCATACCAACCAGATAAAAGGGCCCAAATATAAAACAAAAGAGAAAGAAAGATATTCTTGCCAATAAAACAGTAAGGACACAATTCAACATTCATTTCTTAGAAATATAGCTTGTTTGAGCTGCGGGCACTTTTATAATAAGCAATGTTTGCTAATTTTTGGCATGACTTCAAGCACCAGTAGGGAATAGCCTCATGGCTTGAAAGTTAAATGAATACTTCAGTTTACAAGGTATTAATCAGATCTCCTTGGTAATGCTGAGCAAACGTCTGATCACATATCCGCAATATCCAACACATACCAAGTGCTAATCCATGACAAATGATATCACTCATTATGGAAACAGATGAAGCACTATAGAGGTGCAGTTTTTAATAGCTTGCAACCATAACTTATCAAAAAACCCTGAAATATCTAGTGTATCTAGTGGCGAGGGCATCTGTTATTATGGATTTTTTTTTCCAGTAGGATATCCAGCAGGGTATAAATGCCATCCATTAGCATAAACGACTTGCAATTTGTTGCTCAAAGGCCACTCAGAGCTATTCCTTACTGGGACTTGAAGTGCAAATAGCAAATGAAAGGCTACAGCATGGACATGGACAAGAGAACGAAGGAACACTACAGTGGCAGAACTGTGGTTTAATGGATTATAAAAGTACCTCACAACTCATTCACAGAATACAACTTTCAAACCAAAGAAAAAAGTCGAAATCACAACAGAGGAAATAAAAGCAAAGCCAACACAAATGATACACCTACGAAGACCCAGCAGCATTTCTGTCACTCGCACCACGTGAAAAGCTTTGCGGGAACATGATTTGAGATGGTGATGAACTGGCCACTGCACGGCCTGATGCACTGTCCATTTGCAAACAGGCTTTGGTGCAGGGGATATATTTAAATTTTTTTTAATTGGCAGGCAGCTTGGTGCAGAACAGATGATTTTTCATCCTGTTCAGACTCTGACGTTATGCTGCATTTCTGTACTTGTATTCAACATGGTACATTACATATTTACAGGAAGAACCATTAAGTACGTAATTAAAAAAAAGCAATGAAACTGATTTTCTTAGAATCAACATCTGTCCCTTTTAAGACCTGCCAATCGAAGCCCATTGAACAGAGATAAAGCCTGATACTGAATTCCAGGGTGTATGCACTAGCAGTTGAGATGGAGTAGCTGAGAATGAATGTTATAGCGGGAGACTGAAGTATGTGTCGTACAGACATCTGTTTCCTCCAAAGCTAACCACTGAGGATGGAAAAATGAGGCTGTAAGCCCAGCATACCTTCACCTGCTCCTGCTGTCTCTGGTGCAGCTATCCGTCAGGTCACACAAAATGACACGTAGAGGGGGAAAAAAGACAGGAAGGAAACATCTATAAGTGAAACTAGGTTAAAATCATGACTATCATTTTCAGCTTGATTAGTTACAATAAAGTGCTGCAGAATTCTTGATTCTGATCAGACAGTAGTACTGTAGGTACAGGACAAATCATAAGTTTATATTGTGCTTGTTCTAATGTACGTGTTGGTGTGTAGATGCTCCACATAAACAGATGTTTATTTAACCTTTACGGAAGGAGTCTCCAGTGTCAGTGCTTTGTAACACTCACAGGTAAAGCTGTAGTTGTAAATTTTCCAACATGTTTCATTTCAATTAAAATAAGTTCCATTCCACTCCCATGCTTGTGCCAAGCTAAGAGCCATTGAGGTCAAAGACCTGCTAGCATCAGCAACAAGCTCTTTAACATTAAATATTTAGATCTCTCTTAATGGCACTCTAATTTTTCTCTTTTTAGCTTCCAACATAGCCATAGGATGTGAGGGGTCTAATGGTCCGAAGTCCATTATCTTTAACAGACTTGATTACTAGCCTTACCAAGATTGATGAGATAACAGAAGACACGCTGAGTTTCCTACAACAGCTAGGCTTTTCCCTTTTACATTATGACGGCGGGTTTTAACTGTCATTGATCACTGTGTCAGATGGTCACTCAATATGTGTCACTAACCAGTAAATCACATGCTCCAGAGACTCATTACTCTGACCCATTAGCCATTATTGCTAATTTCACCTCTGTGGAAAACACTAGACATTAACAGTACCTTAAACCTGTACTGAGGACAGAAAAAATACGGCGGCTTCCTCTAATCACTTTAATCACCTCTAATCATTTTCTTACCTTGAGGTATACAACGAGTTAATGCACTAGATTTTACTCATTACAAGTTATCTTATTCAACTGGAAGATACTGTCCTTTTTTTTTTTTTTCAGAGATAAACTCTTGAAATAAATAAGGGGTGTGCTGTTATAGTGAAATAATCACTGACAGGGTGGCGTGATGAATCAGAGTTACTCTGACCATTCCGAAGTTGATTATTTTCCTAGAACAGCATCTCCTGAAGTGCTTTATTCATCTAATACCACAGCAATCTACCAAATGCTAACATTTTTTAAAGAACAATGCTTCGTTCGTTTTATCCATTTATAGCTACATTTAATATTGTGCAATGTACACAAATCAGGTTCTCTCTCTCTTTTCACTGTTGTAAAATATAGTTACAGCTTTAACTCTGACTATTACAAAGCACTGACTGGAGACTCCTTCCAAAAATGGTCAATAGTGAGCTATTTTTCATAAACTTGTGATTTGCTTGCAGTCTGAAGTACTGTCAGAGCAGCTGTTAAATGAAATGATCTAATGACCAATCAGAGTCTTGAATTCGACAGGACCGTATCTGAAATCTGAGAAAAAAAAAAAAATAGGATTAATGACCTCATAATGACAGAAAATAAAATTGATCATGTTTCACTTATATAAATATAAATCTATTTTTATAGATTATTTTATAGAGATATAAATCTTTGAAGGAGTCACCATTCAAATTTAAATAAAAAAGCTTGACAGAAAACGCAACAGAAATGCAAAATGCGATTACACGGAAGGTGTAAGCGGTTCCAGTGGGATAACCTTTGTAGTTACTGCAAGCAGCAGTGAGCGACCCAGTACAAATGGAAGAAACCTGGAATCCACATATGATACTGCAATAGAGAAAATGTTAAGAGTTTATTTGCGGTCCAGCCGGGGTCAAAAAGTCCTGGATGGACAAAGGAGACAAACTGGAAATACCATTTCCTTTATTTCACCTTTTACATCTTTTACCACCATCACTGCACTACGCCCAATTAAAACGATACCTTCATACATTTAATTCATTTGTCCATCCACCAGAAGCATAAAGCTGGGTTAGAGCAGACATGAACCCAGAATGAAAGCTGAAGCAGCAGGGTTAAGGAGGGTGCTGGTGATGAAGCCAAGAAAAAGGAGCAGCTCAGGAAAGGATAAAGCAGTGATGTAATTCACAATGGCATACCAGACACCACATCCTCATGATTGGAGGCAGCTTTAGGCTCTGTATCTTCTGTCACATCGTCTCGAGAGGGCGATTCAGGCTTTGACCCCTCTGTCTCCTTTTTGACTGAAATGCCGTCTTGGAAATTTGCAAATGAAAAGAAGATCCAGTTACATTTACTCATTTGGAAGCTACTTTTATCCAAAATGGCTGCTTGCACTTTGCTTTTTTGATTGGAGCATCTTTTGTGCTGATAATATCAGCTAATGAACTATCCTAGCTTACTCTCTTGATTAGAATTATTATTATTGCTGATGCCGGTGAAATAAAGATTGGTGTAAATGAGGTTGGTTGTCTTTGATGTAGCTTTGGAAGCAGAATAATAAGTGAATTTGAGCTGCCTTTGTGACTTGACGGTGTGCAGCCACAGTTACAGAAAGACATCATACTTGTGAACTTCGAAAAATGTCACATGCTGCTATTTTTAGTTACATTGCAAAAAAAAATTCTCTTCATACTCCCTCACTAAAAGACTCATTTTTTCACTGTCACTCTGTTCTCCGTATTTGTTTTTTTCTCCGCAGCTTGTGAGCCGATTGGTCAGGACGTCGCACGTTCACGCTGCACTTGCCGGAATCCGAATCAAGCGCGGAGCCGCGCAGTTCGGGCACAACTTTACAGGTCACTCGCACATCATCACACACACCAAGAAATATTTTAAAGAACCTGAATTTCTGTAATCTGATCTGTATGAAAAGTGTCCGCACACCAATTTACAACCTACTATTTGCAGCACATCGCCATTTAAAAAAAAACCTTGCTTGCAAGCGGAGCACTGTTTTGTTTTGTCATTATTCTCATAATTTACTTCTAATTTATAACTATTTGAGCTTAAAGTTTGAGATACGTCATCGTCTGAAGCAGTGCAGGTACACGCTGTCTCCTTCCTTTCTCCTTGTTATATTCTTTCCCATTCTTTCTGTTTCCTTCATTCGTTTCTTCTCATTTTTATTCCCTTCTTTTTTCACCTTTCCCCTGTACTTCTCTCCTGGCTTGTCTCTCAACACTCTCCCTCTTTTCCTTTTCTTATCTTTCTGCTTTTCTTTTCCTTGCTCACTCTGTGTCCATTCTTTGATTTTCCCTTTTGTCCGAGAAATGCAAATCCAGTTTTCATTCATTAGAAGACGTTCCTCGGTTGCGCTCAGGGTGGCGTTTTCAGATGAAAGGAAATTAAAAAGCAGATCAGTTTAAAATTTCCTCACAATGTTAATGAGGTTAAATATACAAGCCTGTATGTACGTATAATACAGCAGTATGGTACAGTATTGTATAATACATAGTTTGAAATAATGTACATAATGATCTTTAGGGTAGAAGTCAAAGTGGAGGAGAGGAAAGTGTGCTCCGTCGCATTAAATGAGGAATATTACACGTAAACGTGATATAAATGCTGTAGATTCGTCTACCACGTCGGTATATAAATTCTATGTAATGCTAGAAATCAAACTGTCACTTAAGTCTTTATTTTTCTAATTACACACAGGTTATACTGTGTGGCTATATAGTTTTCTCTCCATCTGTCCTCCAATATGAAACGTTTGCACACCCCTGGTTAATGCATGCTTCATATTTTAAAACAGTGATTTTTAATATTGTATATCTTCATATGAAGGCTTTTATGCCAAAATATCCAGTGCTTTTCTCATCACCTTTACTCTGAATAAGGCCACAAAAGCACAGTAAAAATAAAAGAATCTACTGTTTGAGCATCACAGGAACGCAGATGTATAGTTTTGTTTACAGTAAACGCACTGCCATCATGGCGGCAACACGGTTGTGTGTATTTAATGGCTTGGTGAGCTGATGGTGTTGTTGACGTCTTGGAGAACAGGTTTCTGAGGCAGCTTTCTCTCGCCTTCCAAATGCCTGAGCAATCACCACATAAATCCAACACATCACAGATTTACATTTGCGTTTATGTCATTTGGCAGACACCCTTATCCAGAGCAACTTACATATATCTCATTTATACAACTGAGCAGCTGAGGGTTAAAGGCCTTGCTCAAGGGCAAAACTTGGCAGTGCTGGGATTTGAACTCATGACCTCCCGATCACTAGTCCAACTTCTTAACCACTGAGCGACCACGGCCACAGATGAACTATATTAAAATGAATCTTGGGAAATTTTCCTACAACCGTTTCGTTTTAAAACGAGTGTTGACCCAAATAGATGCGTTGAAGTTTACTTCTTTCGTTTTGAACTGAAGCTATTCATATCATTTTTACCAGAAACTTCTATTAAGAAAAAAAAGATTCAGCAAAGTTATACAAGCTCCTGCATATTATCTATACAAACGTCTTACAGGAATAATCTCTATATGAGACATTCCAAAGTTTTATAGTATATATAAACGTCCATTACGTTCATTGTCCCATTAAAATGCAAAATATTAGGAATTATATTGCCAAGCTTAAAAAGATTAAGCACTCTACAACTTTACAATAACTTAAAGGAATAGCTGGCAATGCTAATGTGACTACAAATAAAAGTGGTGCATGTTAGCATTCAATCGGAAAGCTGTGTCCTCTTACTGACCTTTTCCCGGGCCGTCCCCAGGCATCATGTGTGCCGCCGTCCCGTTCTTCATGCCCTCCCGAGGGCCGTCGTCGAGGGTCACGTCAGCCATGGCGGACGCCACGTGCTCCCCAGAGCCGTACTGTCCGGAATTCATCATGTCCTGATGCTCCATTTTGAGGTGGATTCAGTCTGCGAGGATACAGGAGGAGTGAAACAGTGATGATTCAGGTACCCAAGAGTAGTCTCTCCTCCACTGTCCTCCAAAATAACTGATTCAACATGTCTGCTCATTAGGCAACTCAAGAGAAGAAAATAAAATGTATATAATTTCCCTTTTTACCCCAAAAGAACAAGTTTGCTTCTTTGGTTTTCCTCTGACGCTGTGAGGCGAATGTAGCTAACAAATAACAAGGTTATAGCCACCAGTTTAGCATCACATGCTCACCTCAAAAGATGTCATTTGTCTTAGTAATACTATTTGTACATGAACAGCTTCATGTTCCCATCATCTGCATCACTAACATCTCTAACTCAAAACTGCAACTTAAATCTGTAGAAATCTGAAAGCCACGCCTCCTACCTAAGCCTTCACATGAGATATTGGCTTCGACACGCTTCTGGTGAAATATTCTCTAATAAACATTAGCCAAAACTAAGAAACAGAGAGCTGACTGAAAAAAGGGGAAGGAAGAAGTTTCCGGAGAGCTTCCTGTATGAAACTGGCATGCACGTGTGTTGTTTTTATTGCTCGAGCCAACTGGTAACTGACATAATCGTGCATGTTGTCATAACATGAGCACGTTTACTCCACTTTAAGCAATCAGCACTTCTGCTTATTAACTGGAGTTGTGCTACGTGTTGCATATAAATTTAGTCCTTTTAGGGTGTCCTTTAAGTCCAGCAAGTAAGGAACTGCCTACTGTATATATACTGCATAAGGAACTTCCTATTTTTTTGCAAATTATCTATATATATCTATCTATATATATATACACTGCTCACAAAAATTAAAGGAACACTTTTTTTATTGGGCCTGGCATGAAATCAATTAAACCTG